>JASAMX010028036.1:0-157769 GCA_030248175.1 Microlaimidae sp. YZB2_3 | reverse complement strand
AAAAAAAAATGATGCACGCTTTACTTTTTGGCGCAATTTACTTTCTGTGCACACACCAAAAATTTTCTCGCACAGCGATATTTCGTACACCAAATTCGTTTTTCCGACATGTTTACAAAATCGCCGCGTACAAAAAATTAGCAGGAATCGGTAATATTTCCTATTAAATTCGCTCATGTGTGAGTTTTTCTATGAAAGTAAATCGTATTGGCATTGTTGGTTTTTAAAATTAATTTTTAACGCAATTTTTAACACAGTAGTGCTTTGCAGTGCATATGGGAACTTTTCTTCCACTTTTGCGTGAAAAAAAGGGCATTGACAACAAGAAAAATCTCTGCGTAAGAAATCAGTGGTATATGAACAGAAAGTCGCGTGCGTTAGAAATGTTACGTTGTTTCATGCAGAATTTGATTCAAGAACTTAATGTATAATTGGAAATTTTCTAGGGCCATATATTTTTGATAAATCTCCAGAAATTACAAAAAGTAGTGCCAAAGTCACAAAAACAATTTCATTGCAAAAGTTCGCGTGTCATTGATTTTATGATTTTTGGCTAAAAAATAAGTTAGCGAATTAAAGACTAAAACTAACAACTTGAAACAAGCTAGAAAGGGAACATAGTCGCTTATACTCGCAATAATTTAAGTATTTTACCTTTTACAATTTAAAAAGTATTGTTTAATTTAAAAAAGTTGTAATAAAGCTTTAAAAATGTTCTAACTATGTAAAATAAAAAGGTGCATTTTAACCCCTCCTGTATGTTTATAAACCGAAAAATCTTGAATAGAGGCATGTAAGTGAAGTTCTAAAAAAATGTTGCTTCAAAATAATATTCTTGAAGACTAGCATTTTTTAGAATTAGAGTTACATTTGTACAATTATCAAAATATTTTATTTATTGTAATATAAAGAAATTTCGCTATTTTCAAATAATATTTTTATATAGGTATCCAATTTTGATTTTGGTTCCTTTAACACGTTTTGGTTTTTTAATCAAAACATATACTCCCCGTATAAAAATGCTTTAACTCCTGTTCTATATGTAGAGCATTCTTTAAAAGTTATAAAAATGGGTAGTGAGATTAAGAGTATAATATTATGCTTTAAACTTGAATATATTTCTAATACTTACGTAAAATGTATACTACTGTTGTAAAAAGTTACATTTACTTTTACTTAAACTAACGAATTTTTTATTACTTTTCTTTTTACTCGATTTTTAACCCTTTGTGATTTTTTTCGTCCAAAAACCGCTGCAAAAGATATATTGCGTCAGTGCTGCAGTGTGTGAAACTCTGTGGCTCTCGACGATCGTTGACTAAGATTTAACATTGAGAAGCAGTGGCGTGAAACCCTTTCTTCGGATTTGCAGCAAAATAAATACCAACGGGTTAAATTTCACTTACTTTTACTCTTACTCGGATTTTTCCTATACAAATACCTAAATTAATTTTAAAAGATTTCCTATGGGCTTGTTGTAAAATGAGTCTCAGATTCTCAGAAGAAACTTTTTTAAGCCGCGAACACGCTAAACGCCATTTACTTAGACGAAAAAGCTTATTAAAATGAAGATATAACAAAATATTTTGGAACGGAGCTCTGGAGCTCCAAAACTTGACGTTTGCTCCATTGGAAAATTATTTTTATTATAATTTTACTTTTACTTTTACTTAAAAAATAGGTCTTTCTTTTACTTTACTTAAATATAATTTCGACCATTATTTTTATTTTTGATTTACTTAAATTAAAATATCACAAATTACTTTTACTCTTACTTTACTTAAAGGAGCACTGTCACAAATCGAATTCCTATAACGCCCGAACCGGACTGCTCCTTTAATACTGAACCGATTCAGCTGAAATTTAAAAATGTTGTAGGCTTTTAGTGGAGCACTCTAAATACCAAAGTTGAGTTAGGTAGGTTTGGTATTAAAGGAGCAATCCGGTTCGGGCGTTATAGGAATTTGATTTATGACAGTGCTCCTTTAAACTAAATATTTTTACAATTACTTTTTACTTTTTCTGAAAATAATCAAAAATTATTATTTTTTTACAACCGTAGTGTATACTAATTATAATAATAATTTATGTTTAAAAGAATCGAAATATTCAAATATTTTTTTGTTCTGCTTGGAAAAACTTTGTGTATTAAAAAAATATTTTTTTCTACTTACACAAGTGCTTAAATTCTAAAATATGACTATTAGTTACCTAAAACAAATAATTTACAGTAAAAAATTAGAATTTTGAAAAAAACGACCAAAATTGCAAATTCTTCTAAATTTTTAACCTGCCCCGGCCCCGGCCCCGGCCCCGGCATCAGCAATAATTCTGCCCCGGTCGATCACTAGCTGTGAGTATGATTTTTTCAATTGACATTTCATCAAACTAAAAAAATGCAACAGTGCTGTGTGATTAGATCAATGTATAAACAAATCATTATCATATGGTAGAAATTTTTATTTAGTGAGCAGCTGTCCAAACCAAATGCAAATTTCCTATAGTCCATATAATGTCCATCTCAGCCTAGTCCACATCTTTTTTGTCTAAACATACGCCCGGGGAAAAATCGCCCCTTTTTCTTGCTCTATTCTTAGAGCATTTTTCAAAGCTAGTTTTTTTATTATAAAAGAAACAAATTATAAAAAGTGAAATTTAAAAACACATCCCTTACTAATTTTGGGATTCAGTTTAGGGTACAGTGTAAAACCAAAATATAACAAAAGAATTAAAAAACCAACAACATGTTTTTCTTATTATTTAGCTGCGAATCAAATTATATCCAGTAATATTTAGTGACTTTTCTTTATCTTATTAATTTGGCATACTGAATCCAGAGAAAGTAGCACCACACATTGATGCATACCTACAAAATTTTTTTGCTTAAAACAAGAAATTTTGTCCAACATAAAAAGAATTACGGCTAAAACATACCAAAATATTGTCATGAAACAAACTTGAAAAATTAATTTAGGTTGTTCTCAAAAATAAATATCAGTAACTTCAGACTTATTTGTTCTTATTCAAATATTTGAACACCATAATGAATACATAACAGATTCGATGTGAAAGAATAATGGTTAGTAGTAAAAATGTTTTAAAGTTTCTAAGCACTTCTTTTGTTTTGTACAAAGAATAAAAGTACAGCAACAAAATGTTGAATTGCAATTTGCAACATATTTAAATTCTTGCAATAAAAGTACAGCAACAAAATGTTGAATTGCAACATATTAAAATTATTTTTATTCCGCATTTTAGTTAAAAATTTTTTTTTTGTTTCGCAGACATACAGTTTTTTCTAAAAGAATAAGGAGCACTGAGAAGCTTTTAATTATAAGAAATATTCAAATAAAGGTATTAATTTATGGTTCTTTTCACAAATTTTATTTTAATTTATATATATATATATAAATTACAACAGTTGCGATAGCGTTGTAATTAAAGTTCAAGTCTTGTTTTAAAACCGGCGAGCGTGGCTGTTTTTTTATAAAAATCTAAACCCGAAGGCTATCTGGAAGCGACAAATTTCACAAGCCGTGGGTTTTTTACATAAAATTCGTAAACAAATATTAATTTGAAAAATGACCTTTACAACGATAAGGTTTTTTTTCGGTTTTGGGGTGTTGGGGGGGGGGGTGGTTTTGAGGGTTTGAAGGTGGTGTTTTTGTGAAGTTTTTGAATGGAAAAGGGTTGGGGTTTTTTTTGGACCAGTCCATTTTAGATGATAAAAGGACAGTAAAGGAAGATGCTAAGATACTTTACACATGTATGTGTAAACATACATGCTAAAGAAGACATTTCACGTATATGCATAAAGCATATACGCTAAAGAGACATTTCACATGTATGCGAAAGCATACATGCTAGAGACATTTTGTATATATGCAAAAAGCATATATACTAGGTGTTAGTAGATATTACATCCATTATTAATAGTAAGAGTGTATTTTAGATGCATTTTAATAATAATATGCCTATTGAATGTATAAAAGTGTGAAATTTTTAAGTGTTATTGTTAGTAGTTTTAGTTAGTGATTTTTGAAAGAAAAGTATTAAAAGTATTATAATTAAATTAGAAATAAAATTTATTGTTAGTTGAAAAATGCCTTTATTAGTAGTTGATGATTACTACTGCGTGTTATATCTTTATTTTAAAAGAGAGTTTATTAAGTTGTAAACCTTGTTATATGTTAGTAAAGTTATATGCAATGTACTTATTAATGATTATTCATGCTTTTAGTAATTATTCTATAGTTCAGTATATTATTGATTTTTAATAGATAAAAAACTTAATTGATATTATTATATGCTTTTGACAATGAACTACCATTTATTTTTAGAAAAAACTTTTAATTTTATATGCCTGTTTTGTCCCTTGTTTGAACAGGCGATATGAATATGAGGGAAAGCTGGGACTCATCAGCAAACACTTTCCGTCATATTTATTTATTAGTAAGCAACATTCCTGATTAGTGTGATGTTTAGTAAACAAGCAGAAAGATTCTGTTAATTTATAAAAATATAATTTGTTTGATGTATATATGTTTGATGTATAAAAATATAATTTGTCTATATTACCTTTTGGATAAAATAGTTGATTCCTTCCTATCCTTTGAAAAACCTTGATGTTAATTAAGAGAGTTTTGATAATTTATTGATAAAAAGTTTTACAGATTGCATTGTATAATACTTTTGTTGATTTTATTAATAGATATTGCCCTAAAAATTTAATAGAAATACTAATTAGTTTTTATTTTTTAAATTAATAATTGTTTTGATTTATAATGTTATATTTTAGATGCATAACAAATAAACTAAACAGTTATCTAATAATTATTATTTGAATTTTGTAGAGTGTTTTAATTATGTATCCAAAAATATTGTTATATTTGTGATATATCTTTGTCACATATTATTAAATTTTAATGTGTCTTAGTTTGACTTAGTCATAAATAATTTGTGTCATACTCTTTCTTTATCTCTCTTTTTTGTTCATTATATACTCTGAACTTTTAATTATTTTATAAAAATAGAGGATTACGTAATAAAATTATAATTATTTGTTATTTCTAACGTAAAATTTTTAGAAAACCGAGTGTTTTATTTACATTTATCTAAAAATGTATAAATATTATTTTTTTAAAAAAATTTTTTACTTTAACTTTAGTATTCTATGTTTATATGTACCAAACATTTTTTAAAAAATAAAATTAAATTAAAATTAATTAACAATTAAATTTAAAATTTAATAAAAATTAAAATTCTGGAACCTAGTTGTATAGGTTTGTGGGATTTGCGACGGTACTAAACATTAAAAAAATCAGAGAAATTTTTCCTTAAATTTAGACGAAAATCAATATGGTAATTAGGTAATGTGATACAGATTTAATTTTTTGCATATTAAAGAGTAGCAGACAAGTTCATGTTTAATAGATCAGGCAGGTGTAAACTGGACTAAACCCCGAGGGTTTAATTCCGCTTAAAATGTAATGACGGTTTCGAGATTATATTAATTAATTATTACCCCGCGGGGTCGAGGTAATAATTAATTAATAGAACTTCTTTTATCACATTGTTTTTCTCAGGATTGATTCTTATTTTATTCCTTTTTATTTGGAAGAGAAAATAGGCTATTTTGTTAATAAGAGATAGGTTAAACATATTTTTAAAAGAAGTTTTCTTTTGGAGACAGAGGAAGGAAATTTCTATCCTCATATGGACGGTTTTTATTTTAAAAATTTGTAAAAACCATTAAAAACAATACTTTGTTGTTTTTTGCAAAAACAACACAAAATGGTATTAAATTTAAAATATTGGTTTAATTTATAAAACCGTATACACTCACCAGGGACGTACCGAGGGTTTGATTTGGGGGGCGGGGCGGATTACAGTACAAATTTTTTTTGTGGGGTGGAGGGGCTCGGTGGAGCCCCCTTAGGTTTTTGGAAAAGATTAAAAAAGCAGAGATAAACGTATATAACCCTGATAATACACTATTTTTGGCCTAATAGCGTATTATCTAATGCTCTTAGCGGTAAAAACATGTTTTATTTGTTAAAAATTACATTAACAGAGCCTGAATTTTCTAAAAAAGGGGATTAAAAAAACCTTTAGACCCCCTATCTACACACACTACACTGTAGCATGAGCAGCCTTTCTATGTTTTTTAGGGTACGTATATGGAAAAAATTACCGGGGCCATGCCATTACTACAGGTGGTTGAAAATTTTAGAAGGGGGGAGGTACAAATATCCCCCAATATAATTGTTTTTTTTGCTTTCTGTGTAGTACTTATTGCTTATTACAGAATATTGTATTTCGAAATAACATTAGGCGAGATAAATAGCGAGAAATATATTATGTATGTATACTATGGAAAGTGACATTTGCATTTTGAGGGTCGATTGTGATACCCAAACTATGGTATAGTTTGCGCCGAGCGATTAGCGAGGCGCAAGTAAATTTTGAATTTTTAGCCTTTGAAAACCACCAAATTTTACCATCTGGCGACCATTTTGGGGGGGGGGGCGGCCGTTCGCCCCGCCGATCCACTATCCTTATTTTTCCTCCTGTCCGACCGTTTCGGGGGAGGAGGCGCCCCCCCCTGGTTACGTCCCTGACAGTGGCGTGCCCAGGATTTCATTTCGGGGGGGGGGGGGCGGTCTGGGGGGGTACATAGTAACCCTGCGGGGGGTCTGGGGGGCGGCAGCCCCCCAGAAATGGGGAGTCTGGGGGGCGAGAGCCCCCCAGCGGGGTCAAGGGGCAGAGCCCCTCGTCAGGGGGGTCCGGGGGGCAGAATGCCCCCGGGGGAGAAAATTTTTAATTTAAGGTGCTAAAATACACTAGAAATTTTAATTCCAGATGATAATTAAAACAAAATTTAAGGTTTTTTTATTCCTATCCACTAAAAACATGTGTTTAAAACGTTAATAAAAGGTTAATAGTGTTTTAGTAGTTTTATTTAACATGTATGCCTTAACTATTGAGCGGCAAAATCGATTTGAAATTGAAAAACTGAGATAAATTGTCAATTTAAACTACCCGCGAAGCGGGGAAAATTTGGTTTTTTGACTATTAATATGCTTTTGGAAGGCATCAGGAAAGTTTCTGTATTAATATTTAAGAAAAAAAAAATTCAAAAAACGTAAGGGTCCCCCCTTACAAAAAAATCCGGCTTCGCCGGATTTCGGGGGGAGGGGGGCGGCCGCCCCCCGCCCCCCCCCCCCCCTGGGCACGCCACTGGTCCCTGATACTTACTGTAAGAATATTAGAACAATCACATCACAGAAAACTAAAAAATAATCTTATACACAAAAAACAATTCTACTTACTCTTTGATCTCTTGTCAGCAATTCTGTCATTTTGTTAAAAAGATTCCAAGTTATCGAACCGTAAACCTCCATTTTCTTTAGTTCTGTTTGATACCTTTATGGTGCATTTTCACTTTTTTTCAAAGCAAATTAATTAACAAAAAAATACTGGAATGCATGTAGCAAACCCCTGAAGCAAGTTGTGAAACATAATTTTTTTGTATAAATACCTTACCTCTGAGTTATTTACAACTAAAAAATTACAATCAAACATCACTATTTTATTTTCAAAACAAACCTGTAACCTACTGTAGTTTCTTAAAATTAGGTAGACTCCAGCGGTAAAGCAACCTTTACTGCTAGAGTGATGAACACTCTAGCGGTAAAGGTTGCCAACATCGTTATTAATGTTGGACGAAGAGTCTCAACCATAGGGGCGAAATTTTTTCGCTCCTCCTGGCTTGTCTTAGCGCCTGCCCTTTGTATAATCTGTATAGGGAAGATAATTTTCAAGTAATGCAAGAACAACAACAACCGACAAAATATCACATTAAAATAAATCATTAAAAAGTATTAGACTGGTCGATTACTTTCTGATTTAGTTATTTTAAAGAAGCAAAACATAAAATAAGCTCATAGAATATTTAAATAAAATTTTTCATATCATTTTCTTTATAAAATTAAAAAAATTCAATTAAACTGAACACAAAATAATAAAATTTTAAAAAATACTACTCTAGATTTGTTAGGACTTTGACACAGAATAAAATTATTTCAACATTTTTTTTTTACAATTAAACAAAACACTAACAAAAATAGAAATATTGCATGCACACAATGAGCGTCTTTGACGAAATTATGGTTACGAAAGAAGGCACGGTTTATAAATAGTGTTTAGCTACAATGTAACACGAGCTGCGATAGCCCAGTGGTTCGAAAAATGTCTTTTGTTTTGCCAGGTCCCCTTTTAATCGAGCGTTATTTTTGTTTCTTTCCTTTTAATTTTATTGGGTTTACACCAATTTAAAATCTTAATTTCTGTATTTTTGTCTAATTCCAAGTTATATCAGGGGCGCAGCCAGGATTTCGGAAAAGGGGGGAGGTTTGCACTCCATACAATTTTTTTGAAATGGGGGGGAGTTGTGGGGGGTTGTACTCCAAATTTTTAAAATACCGTAAAAAGATATTAAAAAATGGTAAAAAATTTTGCGCTTTGCGCTAAGTGATTCTTTTTGCTGTTATTTGCATTGTTTTTTAAATTAAACTTGAAAAATATTAGGTTTAAAAAGTATAAAATTAAGAATCGTGCGACAGCACGAAAAAAATTAAAAAATTGTCTTTGAAATTCATTAGAAACATCACTTAAAAGTTGTAAAAAGGTACATAAATGTCAAGAGCTTAGCGGAGAGAAGCGCGAGAAAATTTTTTAAAATTGTTCTCTTAGGACCCCCCAAATTTTTACCTCCGCCAGCCCAAAAGGGGGGGTTCCATCCCCGTAACCCCCCTGGCTACGCCCTTGGTTAATATTGAATGCAAATAAATAAAATTTATTTCAAAATAACTTAACTTAGGCATTTTTGCTATTAAATAATTTTAAAACTTTAATGAAAATACCTTTATTCCTGGTTGTTCTTTGATAAAATTGTGAGTTTTAGTTAATTGTGGACTTATTTTTATATATTTGTATGTTTTTACATTTATTTTCTTTCTAAACAATACAAGTGTCTTTTTTTAGCTTGTGTTGGCGTGTTTTTTATGCCTTAAAATGAGGCAGTCAAGTTTGACCCCCGGGGGGTTAAATTGGACCCCCGGGGGATCAAATCTAACCCCCCGGAGGCTCAAATTTGACCGGGGGGTTTAATTTAACCCCGCCGGGGGAGGGGGTTGGGAGGGGGTTAAATTTCTGTCAAAGCGATACACGGATAAGGAAGAAATTTAATACACAATGATACATTCTCTGTTATGTATTTTTGATTTAAACAATTTAAAAGTCAAAACTGTAATAACATTAAATAAAACATTGCTGAAAATGCACCACCTTCTTCTCAAGTTACTCCATTTAAATCGGCAGGACTCTGAAGTTTTATTGTAGCCTTTTTCTGACAACTTTTGAGCTATTTCCGACCATGCTATCGGATTCCGTGTGTTGCCCATTCTTCGTCGAATGTCTTCTTCGGAATAAATGTCCAAAAACGCCTGAAATAGGTTCATTTTTTAAAATCGTGATTACTATGGAACACAGAATTACGTTCATTATAAAATCAACGTGACTGTGACTTATATCCTTTAAAGGCTGGTTCATACTTATGACAAAACGTCCTTTGAACAAAGTCCAAAGGACAATAGTCCTTTGGACTTTGTCCAAAAGACAAAGTCCAAAGGGCACAATCCAAAGGACAACGTGTTCATACTTTCTTGTCCTTTGGATTTTGTCCTTTGGACTTTGTCCAAAGGACAAATTTTAAGTAGCATTCCTACTTTGTCCAAAGGAAAAATTCCAAAGCACGTTTTGGCTCGTCCAAAGGACGTTTTGAATTTTCTAAAATTATCTTTTGGACTTTGTCCAAAGGACGTGTTGTCATAAGTATGAACCAGCCTTAAGAGATAAAAAAAAGTCTTACAGTAACTAGTTTTTTACGACGATTCCGACTCATAGTGTTATAGCAAGAATATATAACACAAAAGAATGTCCGACTGTACACTAAATTTTTGACCAAAATTTTGCGAGAAAACTCGCACTTTCGAATTCATATGTGACTTTTCTCGCAAAAATCCGCCATTTTCAGCTAGTTTTCCCGCACTGCGATTTTTAACACAGTGTTAGTTTTCTTGCAGTGGGGACTGCGACTTCTTTCGCACTCTATACTGCTTTATTTGCACTGCGATTATTTTCGCACTGCGAGTCTGGCTGCACAACAAAAAAAATTAAAACAAAGCGAAGCAAAAATTTTGTGTTTAAATGAGTAAAAGTCGGTTTTTTACCTTAAGATGTTAAAACCTTTTAGTTTTAATGAAATAAAGTAGCTTTCCAACGTTTTAAAATAAATAAAACAAGTTTTGATGTGTTTTACCCAATTTAAAATGATCACCAGCGTCTGTATTTTTTTGTTATGCAGTTAGACTGGAAGTGCTAACATAATCGCAGTACGAATAAAGCAGTATTGAGTGCAAAGAAAGTCGCAGTCCCCACTGCGAGAAAACTAACACTGTGTTAAAAATCGCAGCGCGGGAAAACTAGCAGAAAATGGCGGATTTTTGCGAGAAATGTCGCACACAAATTTAAAAGTGCAACTTTTTTCGCAAAATTGTGGTCAAAAGTTTAGTGTACAGTCGGACATTCTGTTGTGTTATATATTCTTGGTTATAGTAACGACGAAATGTATGTGGAACCTAAACTAAAAGCAAAAATAATAACCAGGCATTTAAAAAACTAGATAATCAAAATTATTCACAATTTAGCCAATACACAAATTTAATTTCTTCATTTTGTGGACAAGCAATAACCTGCAAAGTCCAAAAACGTTGTTTTGAGAAAAACGCATTTAACGGTTTCAAGGTTTAAAAAAATTGAATATATCCTTGATTTTTTAATGTCTTATTTGAAGATTTATTGATTTCAGAAACATCACGAAAACGAAAATCGTCAAATTAGTTCAATTGTTAAAAAAAACCTACATTAACTTCATCTTCCAGCCAAATGGTGTCGGCAGAAAGATCGTTCATGGGCGAATCAGTCGGATAGTTTTTTACATTGCTCACCAAGCTATGAAGCTCCGACAATGCGGCTTTGCTCAGCATTTTTCCTCTACAATAAATTTCAGTCGAATTTGAAACTGTAAAAAGTTTAAAATTTTTATTTTTTATCATTCTACAAAATACAAAAACTAAAAATTTAAAGTTCGGTACATACATTATTAATCGTTTGTTTCTAGTTTTTATATTTTTTCCGATAAAACTGTACGCGACTGCCCAAAGCTTGTCGAATTTGTTCGTTGAAATTTTTTAACTTTCGAAAATTACCGAAAAGGATTTTTTTCTGGAGCATGATTTTACGTAATCATCAGAAAAAGGAAGTTTTTAAAGTACAAAATGCTCTAAACACTTTTTGGAAATTTGCGTACGGTAATAATCTCTTGAACCGCTAAATTAATTTTAGGTGATAGGTGACGATTCACTAAAACTCATTAAAATTGAAGACTAAATTTTTAACTCTATACGGCACTTGAAAGTCTTTTTTCATTCCAATATAGAAAAACATTATGCCGTGCAGAAAAATGTATTTTGCAAATTTGAGCAGCCCTTAATAGAAAATTTCCAAAGGTCTATTAAGGGTCTATTAACTATAGCAATGCAATTTTTCAGTGAATAAAAAAGTCTGCTACGGTGGATGTTTTTTCCTGCTGTTTTTTAATTCAGCACTATTTGTTTTTTCCGTTTGAAACTAACGTTATAAAACTTTGTTTATAAGTTTGAAAGACTAAAATGGTAATTTAAATGGTTTTAAATTTAAAATACTATTACTTTTCGAAATTAACCATCGAGTATAAAATACAAAACAGATGAAATCGAGCAGAAACGAATGAAATCAAACAGAAAACAGATGAAAGCAGATGAAATCAAACAGAAAACCAAATTGCGCAGACTTTTTTTTTCAAAAAAAATAAACCTAGCTATTCTTTCATTACTGGTCAGAATTAATCTAAATTTCAAAATTTAAGCTTTTGGCAATCTAAGCTTCATTTCTGAAGTTTTATGAAAAATTAAAACCTGTTCCCCATTTAGGACTTTAATTTATTTAGGACAAAGTACATCAAATAAAGGACAGTATTCAATCCGATTTTACAATTGAGTTGCAGTTTGACATATAAAACCAGACAGATTTTAATAATTTTTATAAAAAAAAGTAAGCTGGTTGCCAATTATACTATTTTTCCGAAGGTGTTTGGTAATCTTTAAATCCATTTCTCGTTTCTACCGTTTGAAACTGATGTGACTTACAAAACTTAGTTTATAAGTTTTGGACTAAAATTGAATATTTAAATTGTTTTCCATTTATAATACTGATGATTGTATTTCGAAACTCAGTGTTAATTATAAAACATAGCACATAAAATCCTTTTTTTTTTCGAATAAAATAGACCTATTCATTTTCTTGTTGGAAATTGAACGATATTTAAAATTTAAGTTTTTGGCTACTTATGGTTGAATTATATCTGGTTGACGTCGTAAATTATATGCAGACATAAGCGGACCAATTAAAATCGTGCGATTGACGTTTAAAAAAATAAGAGAATAAAAGAATTCTTTATTAATACCATCTTTTTACAAAATATACAAAAAATAACTAAATTAATTTGATAAATAATTATTAAAATACGAGTTTTGATTTTTATTATTAACCCGCTTTCGTTAAGATTTTAAATGGTTTTGTTGTTAAATCGTCAATTCAATATTGCAATTATCGAGGTCGTCAGCTTGATTTTATTTGCCTATAAGCTTTTTTTCTCCGAAGTTTCGTCTCATGCACTATTACTATTCGATTTGTTTACGATACCCGTTTCTCAAAACTACTTTATATTTGATTTTTGTTTTTTTTTCGTTGGGTCTAAGCGTGTTAAATAATGATGGATTGGAAAAAATTACAAGTGAGCGTGAGCATATCTCGCTAAAGATACGGTTGATTCGGACAATCATAAAAATCTATGGTAAAAATTAATTCCATACACTAAAAGACTAGTAAAAATTAACTGTACCGTTAACGAGATGCTCACCTAAAATTTTTGAAAATTTCAATCATTTTTGAACAGACTTTCCTTTGCAATCATAGGTGAGAAATGGGGGGGGGGCAGGGTGGGAACAGAGGTGGGCCGCCTCCCGGATTTGGGGGGTATCCCCGACCCCCAAAATTTGAAGGGGGTGTCCCAAAAATTTTTTTGGGGGTATACTTTAAATACCTCATTTTTAGCGTTTTTAGTACTAGGCCCCCCAAATTTTAGGTGTATCCGGGATACCCCCAATTTTTTGGGGGGTGTCTGCTATAATCGAGTTTTTGGAGGGTATAACCCTTTAAACCCCCCCCCGCCCAGCTATCAGTGGGAATATCACTTTTATTTAATGAAATGTAATATTATCCTATAAAAAGAACAATTAAGCTATTATGGTTTAAAACTCTTTTGCTTTCGACACTAGATTTCGACACTTTCGACTCTAGATTTCAAATTTTGCACCCCGGGGCGACCCCTCCCGCAAAAAACTAGGGGGGTGTCCGGACTCCCCTGGGACCTCCCTCCTAGTAGAATTCAAAATGAGATTTACCCCGGGTAACCCTTCACTAGCTGCCAGTCTCATGCTCACATATGTTTGCGTGAGTGAATTATTAACTGAATTACGATTTTTATAGAGAAAGATAATATAAATATTTATTTATTTATTTGGAGGAAACCAGCTATAAATAACAAGTTACCATATAAATGTGGCTTTTGAACAAAAACATAAATTTTATTTTCAGAAAAACAATTATTTACAAATACTTTTAAACACACCAAAAACACTTTGTACAAGCTAAAACAAGAAACAAAAACAATTTATCACTTTAGTAACAATAAAAAGGAACGAACTAAGCTTTTTAAATCAAACAATTTGTACAATAAACACCGCTTTTAACTTTTACTTTCCTAATTTCTTAACGCTTCACTAAAATTATGATATTTTTTTAAGGTGGCAGATCTATTGTTGGAACTATTTGCCCAATTTTAATCGCGGTGGTCGTGGTACTTGAGTTGGTTTTTAATTTTGAATTAAAATTCGCTTAGTTATGGTATTTTTCGTATAATTTTAGAGGAATTTAAAAAAAATCTTAGAAGTTTAAATAAAGCCTCAAGGATCGAAATTATCATAACATTTACAACTCACTCAACTTATAAAAATATTTGCCTTATATCAAAATATTTTTGGTGGCTTTGAACGCGGAACAAGTTTTAAATAGGCAATAAAATGATGAAATTAACTGTAAAAATATATTGATATATTTTTAAACCATAATTATTTTAAGATTCCTTTGAAACACAATTTGTGAATTTTATAAAAATAAATAAATTTTAATTATTTTTATAAAATTCACAAACAAGCCAATGCTGCGATAAAATAGTAATGGTTAACGTTTTTAGGCTGCCAAACGAACAATGTACCAAATACTTAAAAACCAAAAAATTTGGTTTAATATTCTCTAATCATTTTGTACAAAAATGATGCTGCCTTGCCACAATGATAGTAAAAAATTTCTGATTTTTTGAATTTAATTTTTGGACCTATATTAATAATGTTTTACTTAAAGTTAATATGTTTTAGGAGTTATAATCAATGCAATTAAAGTTTCTGCAATCAACCACTAATTTATCTTCTTTTCTTAAGAATTTAGCTTACATGGTATAACAACATTTTGTTTGTTCCAAAACAACTTATTTTTTAGCTGTTGCAAAAAATATTCTTGGTAAACGTGAAAGCCTTTCTACAGTAATTGTAGAACAAGGTTTGATAAATAGATAATATGACTCTACCACACCGCCTAGAACCCTTAGTGTTCTTATCGGGTGCACAACATTGACATTTATTAATATTACTATTTTCAATAAGGAAAACAACTCATTTAACAAGGTACCCTAATTATCAGCTTTCGCTTTTCAAATCAAATTGCCGATCCGCACTTTTTGAAGTAACCCCCTACTGGCCAGTTTTTTAACAGTTTTTTTTTTCTCGCTAATCAACCGCATTTCACTATTCGAACTACTATAACTGAACTTAAAAAAAACCACAATTACAATCGGACGTATAGTTCTCCACTTTCTATATACTAGCTGCCGGCTGCTACGAGAGCGTAGGTGAGGCTGTTCAAAAATTACGTCGTATATTTGCATACGAACTTCTTGGGCAGTAAACTTCACAGGAACTTCCTCACTTTTCTCACTCGTCCCCGCTTGCTGACTTCAATATCGTAGGTTTCTCTGGCGCCGAATTCGGAGCCGTCGCTGTCATCCTGGCTGAAGGAGCGGTTCTTGTACTTCTGGTGTCTGCGCTTGTGCTTGCACGTCTTGTCCCCGCCGCTCCGGAGATCCTCATCCGAGGATTCCGCGTACCTCACGCGACGCTTTCCGCCGTAACGCGTCCGCGTAGTCGGCTGCACTTCTTCCCTTTCCTGAATATAAATACCCGAATAAACTTATAATGTAGCGCGATTGAAAGAAAAAAGAAAATGATTATAAATACGGTTAAATACAAAAAGTAATAAATTTCCGTTTAAAAAAACGAAATTATCGAATCAACCCGACTATAAATAAAATACTAAACCTGTTTCGTGATATTTTCATAATCCGAATCCGATGCCTCATCGTTGTTCACTCCGTTCACGTGACCAGCGTATCCTCCCCTCTTCTTCGGAATCTTCCCCTTCATTTCCCGTTTCGGCTGGGGCGGTAACGAATTCTCTTCATATTTCATTTTTATGACTTTCTGTGCGCTCGATGTGGACGGTTGATCCATTTCAAGAACGGCATCGTCTTGTTCCGGGGATCTTTTCCGCAAATAAGAAAGACTGGGACGAGCCTGAGGCACTGGTCTGGCGCTAAAAAAATTTTAAAAAAAAACATTTCCACTGCTTTCTGTTTGTTTGCTGTGTACGCAAATTTTTTTTGCAATTGATAATACAGATATTTAATGGGTTTTTTTTAATTTTTGGCACAAATTATAATATAAATAACTAAGTTGCGTTATTTACACAAACAATAACATAATTTAAAAAAAAGAGTTGATAATAACGCACCTTGTTATATTTTGTGAAATAATTTTTTCCAACTTACAATTCTGCGTTTATTAGTTTAACTTTATTTAGTGCTATTTTAATTTTTTTTTTATTTTTAAGGAAAAACAATTCTTTATATTCCATTTTCTTTTTTATAAATTAAATTAATGTTTAAAGCATTATAAGAAAAATAAGAGAACAAAATATTATTTTCGGCGTACCAAAAATATAACAATGATAAAGATAAAGAATTAAATTTGTCATTACCTTCTAGTCAAGTAAGCATGATTCTTTTTATCTCTCCGGTGATTTCTTTTTTGTAATCCCTCTTTGCTTTCTTCATTGACGCGTCTCCATTTGTCGATAACTGGGCTAATTTTATCAGTAAAAATTCCCTTTAACCGTACAGCGTTCACGTAGGCCTAAAACCATAAACTTAAGGAAAAATTAAAAAAACAACTTATTTTTGGAATAATTCTTTTAACTAAAAATATAATAAATGATTAAAATTTAGCTTGATAATTCACACATACACGATAATGGTGGTAAATAGTCCAAAATCAAAACCCACAATTTTCGACTCTTACACGCATGTAAAAGAGTAAATAATCCGAATTCTCCTGCAATGAAATTTGCTGCGCGCAGAAACGATTACTGACTGCTGACTAGACCTGTGCACTGCCCCCCGGGTTTAAACGAAGGGGGGGGCAAATCCAAAATAGTGGGGCACGGGGGGCAACTTTTTTAACGGGGGGGGCAATAAAACGGGAGGGGGCAAGCAGGGGGAAAGAAAAAAAAAAGAAAAAAAAGGAAAAAAAAGAGAAAAAAAAAAGAGAAAAGAGAAAAAAGGGACAAAAAAAAGCGAAAATAAGGTAAAAACAAGTCTGAAATGGCTTAAAATACATTGAAATAGGCTAAAAACTGCAAAAAAATTGCGATGATAGCGTCATCATAGGTCAAAAATGGCGTCATAATTTAAGGGTACTTTTTCCTTTTTTGGCGGGGGGGGGAATAAAACGGGGGGGCAAATCCTCCAATAAAACGGAGGGGGGCATTTCCAAACCGTGCACAGGTCTGTGGTAACTGAACGAAAAAGCAGTAGTAAGCGCAAAAGATGCGTGCGTAAGAAAAATTACTCGCAAGTGCGGCTTTTCTGATAAAATTTAGGTTAAAAATGATATTTTTTTTACAGACACAGTCGGAAATTTTTTTTCGGTTATATAATATTCTTAGTAAAGGCAAGGAGAGTCAAGTCTTACGGTGGATCGCTTGCTGGTTGCCATGGTGCTGCAATTGTGGAGAAGAGAGTCCACGTCGCTCTGCAGCTGCTCTGGACTGGAATATTCTCCGTTGGTCATATTCTCCTGGATCTTCTGCAGTGTTAAACTGGAATCGTACATGTCCGTCCCTTCCTAAATGACACAATAATAATAATTAACATTTTAGATTACCAACAGAATTAACTATTAATTACAGCATGAGTCACAGTCACGTGTATTTTATAATGACTGCGGCTCATTTTGCTGTAGTGAAAACCATAAACCGTTTTTGTTGGCACACAGCAACATAAAACAACTTGTTTTAGTGACAAAAGGAAGTTTGGGTAGCGGACGGGACCTTCGAATATTGAATTCCAACGGGGAAAATATTGATAAAAAATAATAAATGTTATTAAAATTGGTAATAGATTGTGACGTATTGATTTTATTTAGCCTTACAATCTACCTTCAAGAAGATTAAAACAAAAGTTGTGTTTATTTCGTTAAAAGAACTAATAAAATCACTGAGATTACCTCAAAAAATAATGCAACGTGTAATAAAACGTAGCAGAATTTTTTTTCAGGACCTTCAATTATCATCATTGTCAAAGATTAGTAATACAAATTTAAAATAGCATAGGGAGCCAAACATAAGTTCAGTGGACAATTATAATTTAATTTTAAATCCATCAAAATAAAATATTCATTCTGATATTACACATAACAACTGAAAAAATAAAATTTCCACATAACACCGTAAAAAAAAACTTCTAAAAAGAATGTCAAAATAGTCAATAAAATGAAACGTCAATGAAATGAAAGTCAATGAAAATTAGTTTACCACATTGTACAAAATGCATTTAACTTGACATTCCCAAAACCAATTAATTAAATGCAAAGTGTTTACCAAGTAAAGAAAAAACGCAAATATTTACCGTATCGCCGGTTCTTATAAAATCACTGGCAAATCTAGAATTTAAAAGATGTTGCAAAACATCCGCACATTCCGTTTTCCATTCGTCACTTTGCTAAAACTATATTATTTTTAAAACATTTTTAAACCTTAATGTTTGTTTTACTAATATTATTACCTACTAAATTTATATTACATAAAATATTAAAATATGTTATTTAGTTATAAAGACGGGAGTAAAAACATCAAGTTATGTTAAAAATTCACGTTTTCGGTCGAAAATTTAGAATAAAATCAAATCTTTAAATTTTTTCTCAAGGGGGACGAGGTCAGTATTTAAATTCTAAAGGGTCAGTGTGTAAAAATTCGAAAGTTTGGGTAAGGGGGCCAAGAGATTTTGCTATGGAGGGGGGAAGGTGCTAAAATTTCAAGGCCAGGGAGGTGATGGACCAAAATTTTTTTTCATACCTTGTTAAATTATTAGAGTAGCTAGTTTTTTGTATTCACGAACGACTACAGCAAAGCCAGCTGCACTGCAAAACTCATTGATCACCACGATCCCAACACGGATAAAAAAAGAGTTCACAACTGGAAGTTCTAGTATTATGCAGTATTTTGGTAAAAAAATTACCAAAGAAAATGCAAACCAAAGTTTGATAAAAAAGTAAGTAAACATTTTTTTCAAAAATTTAGCAGTATTTTTATTTTTATAATATTCTGCGTTATTATACATCAATAGTTTCAAATTTTTGCTCGTGTTTAGCATGCTACCATTTTTTGTGTATCATCTCATTACTTACCTGAGACTTGGAGCTCCTTCTTCTGGTCAATGATTCAGAACTTTTCGATTGGTTTCCTTTGTTCAGTAGACGGTTTAAATCTTCGTCTTCTGCTAATTCCAGAGAATTACAGATATCCATAATATCGCCGACGCAACCACCCCTACAAAAATATAAAATAATCAAAAATATTACAAAAATAATAAAATAATTTTCCTATTTAAATTTTTGCATTTTTTATATTTTTTACCTTAAAATACTTTAATCTTTTTTCGCTCAAAAATTTTAACGGAGATAAAATATTAAAACCAGCGTTCAAAAAAATTCCAACTTAATAACAATTAACAAAAAAATTTTATATGTTTTTAAAAAGTTCAGTTCTTCAGTTTTTTTGCCTAATTTTACCTCATAAAGCGCAAGAGTGAGGCCACGAGAAGCATCGCTCTTCTAACGATGTCGCTTTTTAATTCGTTAAAAATCCTGGCATTCTCCACTATTTTCCTAATGTCGAACTCCACCGCTGCCGCCCGCCTAAACGAAATCACATCACTGTCAAACCAATTTTATAACATAAAAATAAACTATAGCTTCTTTATAGAACTATTATCTCGTTAAAGCAAAGATAGTTTGTACAAACTTATTAATTTACGCGTAGCTGATTTAAACAGGTCAATAAACGGTAAACATATAATATTAGTTGTTGTTGATTTTTTAATAGTAATTACTCAATTTTTTTTCCAGCATTTGTTTTTTATGTAACTAACTAACCATAACTACGGATTTTCATTTAGTTAAATGTTTCAAAATATAACAAAAACTTCTACCTGTAAAATCTATTTTTTAACCGACTGCGTATGGTTTGAAGATCACTGGGATATGGAATGTAATTGGGATAGGTTGGATACCTATTAATATCAACTGGTCTCGCAAAATCAGCCATGGCAGGAACCTGAAAAAAATTGTTATACTTTAGTGTATTTTTGTTATAGTAAAGAACGTATTAATTATACTATTTTAGTTTGGAAATATGAGTAGAATAGTTTTATGTTCTTTAATAACAGTTTCAGTTATGTCAAAAATTATAGCACAATACTGCAAAATATGTCAAAAAGGTCTATTTTATATTGTTCCACAAAATTTTTTGTTATTAAATTGTAGTCAGTGAATTATTTAATAGGTCCGTATCATTTGTAAGAGGGTTAGTGGAAATCTATAATATATAAAAAGGAATATACAAAAAAAAATAATTTAAAGTCCCTTATAATTTGTTTTAGTAAACTTTTTAAAGTATGACTTTGCAATTTTATCATGATTTCATGAATTCCTGAGCGGTTTCATAAAATCTTGGGCCGCCGATTTTATCGACCTTTTTAAAGGTCAAAACAAATGTGATCTAGGGATGGGGTGTAGGTTGCCTGAAAAATGCAGACAAAGTGTGTTTCTTTTAGAATAATAAAGGTTAAACCCTTGCGAAAGCTCATTGGTTTGCATTCTTTGTCGAATAAACGTTAGATAATGAAAACAAGACTAGCTCAAGTATAAAAAGGGGAGAACTGGCTCAACAGCTGGATGTTGTGTGGAATTATTTGTATTGAAAAATTATAATAAATTTTTCGTGGTGGCAAATTGCTGGAAGAAAAATTGTGTAAAAGAAAAGTTGGTCATTTTGTAAGTTTTGTTAAATTGATTTTATTGTAAAGGAGGTAGGGTAACTGACTTAATTTCGGCCACCTTTTTTTATTGTTTTGAATAAGTTTTTTCCTGGATTTTTCAATCAAGCCAAAATTTGGCCTAAAAATCAAACAATAGCTATATTTGTTATTCCAGTGCAAAATTTGAATATTTCTGTTACACTTAAAAATCAGTGAAGGTTTAAACTTTTTTTTTAAAGTGGCCGAAGTTAAGGCGCGTGCCATTTATTTCGGCCACCTACAAAAAACTGGCCATAACTATTGCTTAAACGAACAATAACAATTTCTAAAGGTTGTAAATTTACCCTTAGGTATTGTTCTTGGTACATATAACTTAATTTTTCCCGTTTGCGAATTTTAATAGTTATTAGCAAGACTTTAAATAATTATGTCAAAACCTTAAAAAACAAGTTTTAATAACTTGTATTTTTTGTTCAATTTTTATTTTTGGCTTAAAAAACGTCAAAACAAAGTCAAACGAGCAAAAAAATTTCTTTATAAATACGGTAGTGCAATGATATTTAAAAACAGCAAAAAACGGCAGGTTCTTTCACCTAAATTTTAAGGTGGCCGAAATTAACGGAATCTTAAAATGCGCAGTTAGTTAAACGCATTGCAAAATAATTTTGAAGAAAATATCAAAACATGAAAATTAACAACTTTGAGCCTTAAATAGAAGATATTTTAAGGTTATATATTGCTTCGTTCTAAATTTGATACAGTTTAAACACTAAGCAAAAATTAAGAAAATCATAAAAAATTTACTTTTTGTATGAAAATGTTGATAATGTAGAATAATAAAAATAAAAAACTTTTGCGAAAACACTTTATTCAACATTAATCCAATTACTTTTGTGCTAGTTCTTTTGTGTTTTAAAAATTAGCCAATTTTCTAACACCCTAAATTAGTGGCCGAAATTAAGGCGTGGCCGAAATTAAGTCAGTTACCCTAACTCTTTTCTGGGCTTTCTGCAGAAGTCCTTCAAGAAAAAAGTTACTTCCTATTTCTTTATTATTGGTTTGGTGGTAAATCTCGAGATAAATCTTAGGGATTTTTGAATTAAATATTATTGGTTTGGTTTTCAATAAAATAGAATTTTTGCTAGCTGGGATTAAAATTGGTTTTTGTTATAAAATTGGAAAATTCTTAAGTATCGGGATCGTGGTGGTTTGGTTTGGGTTTTGGATTTAAAAATTGGTGCTTTTAGAAATTGTGCGAGAATTATAAAGTTTATTGGGTTGGTCCCAAAACAAGAGAAAGCGCACGTGCCATAAATATTTGGTTGTCGATTTATAAAACGGATTTATTTGAGTTTCAGTTATATTCACTACTTTGAAAACAAGGTGGTGAATACTCCTACCATCAGGAATCGGATATAATTATCGAGAGATTCACTACCAACGTCGGGTATACCCCGCTCAATTGTAAAATCATCGCAATTAATAATTTTCAAATAATAAATATAAATTGTATAAAATTGTGTTTACCATTCTCGTAGTGGTGTTAAATTATAGCACGCTTCCACTTAATAAAATACTTAAAAATAAACTTATTTGTTTATTCACAATTTAACATCATTACACATTAACGCCTTTCATAAATTCAGTAGGATAGTCCATTATTGGCCGATTGTTCGGAGTGTCAAAATTTCAAATGTTCAGATTTTAAATGCAGGGTATAATTCTCACTCAACATTTTTCAGATTATTGTTTTATCAAATTTAAATATAGTTTTTTTCAGCTTATCAACCTTTGTTATTTTTGTTAATCAAACAAAACTTGAATGCAATTATATTTCTTACGGTGGCCAGAGCTTCTATGGCCTCTTCCAAGGCGTCCATTTGCTCCTCCGGAGAAATATCCTCCCCCATCGCCCAATCGGAAACATCCGGACTGTACACGGCCAAACTGCTTATTTGCTCAACCGTCGCTTCCGGCTCCGCCTCGCTCCGCCTTTTCGGACACACTAAAATAATACTAATACTAGTCATGAACAATTCTCTAAAAATAGAGCAAAAAAGGGGCGATTTTTCCCCAAGCGTATTTTTAGACAGAAAAGATGTGCAATCGTCTGAGCTAATCGTAACGTATGTGAAGCGTAGTAGACTTAGCATGTGGCATGAGCAGTTGCTCACAAAAGAAAAAATGTAGACCATAATAATTATGATAATGATTTTTTATTCGGTAAACTATTTACACAACTTAGTTGTAATTACTCTATAGTCTAAGGGAGTGAAAATTAAAAAAAAAATATTTTCCAAGCAATTTTTGACCATGGCGAAATCGCAATTTTTAAACTAAAAGGTTGCTTATTGTATGTGTTATAAATAACTATCATCTGAAAAAAATGACGATTTCACGATTGTCAAATATTGACTGGAAAATGTAAAACTAATACTAGGAAAACTATACAAACGAATTTGCAACCATGATCCATGAACTTCTGTAACTAACGACTACCATCACTTACATGCTGGGTTGAAGGTTTCCAAGTCCCAGGGACTCATTCTTTCGTCCTCCCCATTATCCCACTTGCATAAGAGTGAGAGGTAGTGGCTGTTGGGGTACTGGGGACTGAGCGGCTCCCGCTTGTCCACGCTGCCCGTCCACCATTTATTATCGATCAGCGAATGGAAACGATCTCCTAAATCATTTTGTTTAAAGATTTATCAGCTGGAATTTTTATTATTTTATTAAAGCTGTACATCAAAGGAATTTAAAACCGAGTATCACTCCACATAATGCTAAGCGCGAAATTTTTGGGCCTTCGTTTTGCGGTACTTGTGTCTGATCGCGTAAAAATCCAAAGGTTTTATGGATACATTTTATGGTATCCATGCGTACAGCCGATTTTTGTGGAGCCTGCGGATAGGTAAACTTTTCATGCAGACCTGTGCACTGCCCCCCGGGGGTTTAAACGGGGGGGGGCAATTCCAAAACGGGGGGCGCGGGGGGGGACAACTTTTTTTTGAAACGGGGGAGGGGGCAATAAAACGAGGAGGCAAGCAGGGGGAAAGAAAAAAAAAGAGAAAAAAAGGAGAAAAAAAGCGAAAATAAGGTAAAAATAGGTCTGAAATGGCTTAAAATACATTGAAATAGGCTAAAAACTGCAAAAAAATTGCGATGATGGCGTCATCATAGGTCAAAAATGGCGTCATAATTTTAGGGTACTTTTTCATTTTTTGGCGGGGGGGAGGCAATAAAACGATGGGGGGGGCAAATCCTCCAATAAAACGGGGGGCATTTCCACACCGTGCACAGGTCTGTTTCATGTGCCGACATTTTTTTATTTATAAATTTTATTGTAAAATAATCTTAATTTAAAAATGTAGCGTAAATATTTTTTCAGTTGTTATTCCTTGTTCTTGCATTACCTGAAACTTATCTCCAATGGTTTAAGTTGTTTAAATAAACATTATTCAATTACTTGATTTAATATGTAATTTTAGCACTGTCATGTAGAATTGTTGAACATTCTATTTTTCAATTTTTATGAGAATCATTTCAAATATGAAAGTTAGTATAAGTAGAAACGAATTAGGTGCGGTGTGACATAGAAACTTAGTAAAACTGAACAATTTTAATTCATACCAGGTTTCCACTTTTTTCGAATAGATGTGTCATAATTTTGTTTTAATATTATAAAGTCCACAACACCATCTACATCATGATATCTAAAAAAACACCAAAATTTATATTATAATAATAAAATAAAAAAATATTATGTCAACAAAGTGGTAAAACATAACTTAGTTTTACAGGGGTCGCATTCTGACGCAACACCGACTGTTTACCCCGTTAAATCCATTCCAATAAAAATAAAAAAACAAATATTATTTATTTCGAAGTTTAAGATATATATTTGTATTAATTGTGCCTTAATTTTCCAGAAATTTAAATAAATTGATTAAAATAAAAAAAAAACTCCATTTGAATTATTTATTATATTTTCTCAACGTAGTATATATATGTTAAATTTTCTTTAAATACAAAAAAAATAAAATTCGAAGAGGGGCATTCTGTCCTGTAAAACGCCACCACTATAACTTTTTTAAACAACAGGCAGTTATGCTTCCTTCTTCACCCCCCTCCCTTCTCTAAACCGCTACGGCATGTAGGAAAGAAAATGAATGTGATGTTTTTTCTCCCTGCCTCCAGCGCGGGAAACCACCTCCCGCAAAATGAAAACTTGTTTCCCCTTCACTTCCCCTCCCTTCTCTAAACCGCTACCGCATGTGGGAAAGAAAATGAATGCAATGAATTTTCTTTTCTCCCTGCCTCTGGCGCCGCAAAACCACCTCGCGCAAAATAAAAAATTTAATCAATGAGCGTATTTTATTTTTTTATTAAATTAATCCTACGGGAGAAAATATTTAACCACCTCTCGAGTTGGATAAATTCTTATTCTTAAAACAATAGAAAAAATTTAACCCGACTTTTACCTAGGTAAAATTGATTTTTCACTCGCATCCTTAAGCATGTAAAAAAAAGTTAACCCGGGGTAAATTTTAACCGCGCGTCAGAATGAGCGCCCAGATCTAATAAAACGTTTTTATAACTGAATTAAATTATATTTAGCACAGAAATAATTATATAATGTTGCGTTAATTAAAAAAAATCATTATTATACAATACCTGACGGTAAACTCTTCCCCCGTTTCGCCGCGTTGTTCGTGTATTTGTGCCAGACGTAAACAGCAGAGTCTTACAGGACGCAATTCATATTTAATCTAAAATTAATGTTTAATTGCTAGAATATTGTATATTGCTATGGTGATGTTGATCACATTTAGTTTTTTCATTTGACGTCATTTTGTAACAGTAAAAAACAAAATATGTTGATTACCTGCACTATTTTAGCAAACTCCTGAACGTTGATACGGGCCCTAATTTTCATTTTGTCCGTGACCTCGTACATATTCTGCCTTTTAACAGCCTCTAAATATTTTTCGTGACCCTGACGGAAGTATACCACCTGAAACAACCAGAATCTTGTAACAAAAAACAACCAATTATAAAAGTTTTTTGTAACTTATTAAAAAAACCTTTTTTATTAAGTTCATTGCCTGCTGCTTCAGCCATAAGATAAAGTAATAAAATAAACTGTTTTAGTACACTGATAATTATACTAAACTGAACAAAAAACGTTGAGATGATTTCGGGTGTTAAGAGCCTAACAACCGAAGGTCTAAAACAAGATTAGGAAAATTTTAAGTAAATCCTCATTATATTAATATTCAGTTTGATTTTAGGGTTTTGTTAAGGGAAACTAACGTTTACTATTTATAAGATTGAATTTAATGGTGTATTTTTAAAGATTTCCAATTTCCCCTGCTTTTATAATCTTTATTTTTCTTTTGTGCTATTAGACAAAAAAAACAACGCACCACGTCCCCGATCTGCGGAAAATATGGGAACTTCCTCCTCCCGACTGAGGTCATCCACTCCGGGAACTCTTCGGCGGCGTCGTCTGAGCTGGAAGTGTCGGGCCGGGCCGGACCGGTAAGTGGGCGGGCTGAGGGGCGCGGGCCCCCCGCCCTCCCGACCACCCGGGACGCCCTCGGTTTCCGGGGCCGTACTCCGGCCGGAGACGGAGCCGCACGTTTCGGCGAAGACTTACGGTCCTAAAGTAATGGAATTTACACGCAGTTTGGTCTCATTTAAATCAAGTGTGGACAGAGCGTTCACAACTACTAGCAGGCTTACTGTCCTGTTAAATTTTAATTTACACAAAACCATACGGTCACAAAACACATAATAATGATTAATCTTTGTTCAAATACACGTGTTTTCTTTAGAAACGATGATTGTCGCTATTTTAAAGCTAAGAAATAGGCTAATTTCTTACGGAAGTGTCCGCGGTTGAAGTGGAAGCTTCTTGTTCGTCAGATTCCGAAGAGCTGCTTTCTTCTTCTTCCTCTTGTTCATTACCTTGGCGTCTTTGGTTTCGAGTTTTTCGCCTCTTTTTCTTGGAACCTCTCACAACCTAGATGTAGAAAGTCTACAGAATAAACAAAAAGATACATGAATAAGAAAAAAGGTCTCAATGTAACACCACAAAATATTACCGACCGAGTGAAAATATTTCCTTTTCAATGGTGTTCAAATTAAAAATTATACAAAAATTACACAAAATCAATGCATGCATGGGAAAAATTACTCAAAGTAGGAGGGGGAAGAGAGGCGAAGATTACGGAAACGTTTCGTATCATAATTTTTTTTAATACAATTTCCATATCTATAACTGTTCCGATTTTGAAAAAAAATTAGGTAAAAAGCTATAATTTCACGTAAAAACGCATTTTTATTGAATTTTATGTTGTTAACCCATTTTATTCCCTTCCGGGATGGGGGAAGTTGATATTTGATCTAATCATACATTTCACCTTTAACAACCCCGACACTCGTGACCAGCTTTGCTATCCAAATCGAAGTCGGAGCCCAAAGCATGAAAAACTTTTACCTGCTCGTTCCCTCCCCTGTACTCCGAGTCCGAGGTGCTGGGCGTGGCGGCTGAGTCCGACTCCTCGCTCTCCTCCCCGCTCGGGCTGCTGCTAGATTGGGAGGACTGGGGGGCGTGACCAGAGGCGTGACCAGGGGCGTGGCCAGGGACGTGGCGCTCCTCCCTCCGCCTTCTGCCCGTCGGGAGTCCGTCCGGGGAGTGTGCGGGGCGTCCGCTGGTCCGCGTGGAGTAGGCGTGGGGGACGTCCGGGGGGTCCCGCCGGCGGAGGGACCCCCGACCCCGCCCCCTACCGTCCGTTTCGGAACCACCCGGCTCTGCGTCCTGGCCTCCGGCCAATTTCGGACGGGACATCTCGTACTCGGATATGGCCATGTCTTCCGCTCCCAAATTCTGAAATAAAGCAAACATTAATGGTAGTAGACATGTGCACTGCCCCGGGGTTAAACAGGGGGGGGGGCACGGGGGGGAAACTTTTTTGGAACGGGGGGTATAGAACGGGGGGGCGAGCAGGGGGGAAAGAAAAAAAGAAAAAAAGGAGAAAAAAAGAAAAAAAAGAAGGGAAAAGGGAAAAAAGGGGACAAAAAAAGCTGAAGGATAAGCAAAAAGGTCAAAAGGCTTAAAAACATTGAAATAGGCTAAAACTAAAAAATTCGCAATGATGGCGTCATAACGTCGGAAATGGCGTCATATTTTTGGGTTCTTTTCATTTTTTGGCGGGGGGCAATAAAACGGGGGGGGGGGGGGGCAAATCCTCCAATAAAACGGGGGGGGCATTTTCAAACCGTGCACAGGTCTGTGGTAGTATGTGTTAAACTGAAGGATACAGCACTTTCTTAGGTTTGGTTTACACCGGAATGACAGACAAGTGACGCGTTCACACAGTAGCGAAAAATGACAGTGTAATGGTGCGAACGCAGGCCGAACGCGTTGTCACTTGTCACTCCGGTGACAAGAAAGGTCTAATAGCTCTACGTTAAAATCTACCCCAAAGCACCTTTCTGCTTTTTTTTAGTTCTATTTCCACTGCACTTGTACTCTAAATTACCCAATTATCTCGGTGAAAACACTACATGAGCACGGGGGAGAGGGGGTGGAGCGTGGAGGGGGGCGTAAGGGTGGGGGGGGGGGGGTGGAAAGGGGGGGGGGGGTGAAGTGGGAGGGGGTTAACCAACTTTGCTTTCAAATTGTGAGACGGGGGTGTAACCCCCCTCCACTCAGATGTGGGGGGGAGAAAAGGTAGCCCCCCAATTTTCAAAAAATGAAGAAAAAAATGTTTTTAAAATGACTTCTAGTTCTAACTGCGTCCAAACTTAAGTGTTGAGGTCAAAATGAATGTTTTAAGCAATAAAAAGGGCTTTTTGATCTAAAATTAGCGTTTTTTTACCTTTTTTTTTTCTTCAAAATCGAAAAACTATATGGGTAGAAAACTATATGGGTAGAATGCACTCCAGAAAAAAACGATATGGGTAAAATGCGTTTCCCGGAATTTAACCACCCCCCTATAATTTCGGGTTTAATCCCCCTCCCCTTCGGATCAACTTGTCCATGTATGGTCAGCAGAACAATCCCTCTGCTGTAATAAAAGCCATCAAAACAATCTTTAACCTTACCTTTAACATCTCTGTGACCAGTTTGTTCTTGGTGGGCGGTAAGGGTCTGACGATGGGTCGGTTCATCCACACGCAGAGAGGGAGTTGGCTGGAGTCGGAATTGGGACGCGGGGAGTCGCTGCCGATCTCTTCCGACGACTGCTCAGTAATTTGGCGATAACTCACGTCCTCAATACCTGTGTTCAAGATATCCACTGATTCGGTTTCGTCTACAAACAAAACAAAAAAAAAATTTTTGTTATTAATATGCAAAATAACTATTTCGCCAATAAATGACAAGAGCAGAAAGATCCAAAAAAGATGTTAACGTCATTCACATTTTTGTACTTTAGACAAGCAAAGTATTATCTAGTGAAGTGTGCTTGAACGAATCTTTCTGGTAACTTACCCGTTCTTATCATGGTGTGCGGGGTGAGCCAGACGTCGTCACACTTCTCCTTTCCGGGTACGAGGCGTTGGAGTTTGGGCGGAAGGGGGTCCCCGTCCGCAGTCACAAGGAACGGCGGACACATCAGATGCGGCGCCATTTGCGTCTGCTCGTCCACCACGAAACCGTTACCGTCTCTGAAAACCAACAGATTATTACGCTACACCGATTTTTACATGCTTAAAACAGGGTTGACCGAAAAATGGACAATTCATGACTTGTTATCTTCTGGCCCATCATTCGCGAACTGGCATCATATTGTATTTTGCCAACGACCAGAGTTTCGTTTAACTCTGATCCTTTCCATCCGGCACGCTCCTCGCCTTGCTCATCCCCTCTTCCCACTCTCGAAGGGGATCTGCACATCATCATCATGATTAAATTCCCATTGTCCAGAGAATTTATTCCAGAGAACACAATAACGATATATTTCACATTAAAATTTTTTTTGTGTAGTCGTAAAACTAAATACTACTTATAAACAAAATTTTGAATAAAAGCAAATGTGATGAAAGTGATCACTAACAATTTTGCTAACTAAATTATTTTCTCGTCGTTAACTGCAAGAAAACAGTCATTTTATTCTGAAAGGAGTTCAGTAATAATTAGAGGAAAAATTATTGTACCTAATGACAGGTCGATAATCCGTATGAAAAAACTGTTCCGGCGGTGCTTTTCTTAAAGTTTGATTAGTTCCGATTCCTAAAACACATATTTTAAACAATTAAAATACTTTCTATCGCGGTGGAGGGATTACCGGGGGTGGGGGTCTACCTTCAAAATTCTAATTCTATTCTAGAGGCTTTATTTAATTATATCTACTTTAGAGCGGAGGGGGGAAAGCGTTAGCTCTCTCGCGAAAATTCATCTTATTTTTTGCGCAAAATTAAAATAAACAATCATATTATTTTATGTTCAGTAATTATTAAAGTTTTATAACGTAATAAAATTTTTTTGTTGGGTTTTATATTTTTTTGAAAAACATTGATCATTAACAACCACTAGTTATTTATTACAAAGCAAATTTGAAGAGAAAGAAATGCCTGCAGGTACTGGCTATGTACATTAAAAAATATTCAATTTAAAAAATATGTCTAGTTATATTTCGGGTTATCGGAAGAAAATTCTTTTAAATGGTTAGGTGTTGGAGGTTTTTCTCCAGCAAAAACAATTTCTAAGAAATTTGAGATATCTATGGAAAAATAAATAATATAATTTACCCATCACAGTGAGGTGACCGAAAGTGTCGACAGCTGCTAATGTGGTGCCGTCAGGGGAAAATTGGCAGTCGAAAATGGCCCCGTGTCCCATGCCTTCTAAAGAATTGTAGTAATGCTGAATACTCTAAAATTTTTAAATACAATTAGGAACACAGCGCAGTTATTCATAATGTTATAATATTAATATTCATAAAATCCAGGTTGTCATGGCTAGAAAAAGGTTGTTGTACGTCGGCCACACATGGCAGTTTTCCATCTAGTAAACCAGTGGACAAATACAATTCTATTGTGTGTTGAGTTTGTACTACTGGCCTTGCAGGAACACCTATGCAGCCCGTGTACGACGTTAAATAGTAAGATCAATATAAGGCGACTTAAAAATCCTTTAGACGAAGACCTCGGAATGGGTGAACACTGCATGCAATGAATACTCTAGCGCATACATGGGCAAGTTGGTCCGGAGTGGGGGGGGGGGATTAAACCCCAAATTAGGGGAGGGGTTAAAATCCGAGAAACGCAAAATACCCATATCGATTTTTTTCCGGAGTGCATTTTACCCATATCGTTTTCGATTTTAAAGGAAAAATAGGTAAAAAACGCTAATTTTAGGTCAAAAAGCCCTTTTTATAGCATTTTTGAGCTTTTTATTGCTTAAAACATTCATTTTGACCTCAAAACTTAAGTTTGGAGGCAGTTAGAAGTCATTTTAAAGACATTTTTTTCTTCATTTTTCCCAAATTGGGGGGGTTAACTTTTTCTCCCCCCCCCACTTCTGAGTGGGGGTGGGGTTAAACCCCCTTCTCAGAATTTGGGGGGGTTAACCCCCCCAACCCCCCGTGCCCATGTATGCTCTAGCGGTAAAGGTTGCCAACATCGTTATTCTTGTTGGAGGAAAAGTCTCAACCATAGGGGTGATATTTTTTGCCTAAGTTTCAGGCAATGCAACAACAACAATTCATAATGTTAATAAAAGTACAGGGCAGGGACGAAGCCGGGGTGGGGGCGGGGGGGGGGCCGCCCCCCCCCCCCCGAAACGGTCGGAGAGGGGGAAAAATAAGGATAGTGGTTGGGCGGGGGGGGGGCGGTCGCCCCCCCCCCCAGAAATGGTCGCCAGATAGTAAAATTTGGGGGTTTTCAGAGGCTAAAAATTCAAAATTTTCTAGCGCCTCGCTAATCACTCGGCGCCAAACTATAAAATAATTTTAGTACCCCAATTGACCCCCAAAACCAAAAATTTTTCCGCTTCGCTTCGCTCAGTCATCACTTTCAATAGTATGCTAATGTTATTTCAAAGTTAGTACAATATTTTTTATAGGCAATAAGTACTACACAGAAAGCAAAACAAAACAATCATATTGGTTGATTTATGTACCTCCCCCCTCCTAGATTTTCCAGCCGCCTATAGCATTGGCTCGGATTTTTTTCATATAGGTAGGTAGGTACCCTGAATAACATGGAGCCAAGATGCTGCTCATGTGCTTTGGTTTACAATGTGGGTGTAGCCAAGGGGTCTGAAAGGTCTCTTAATTCTTTTTTTGTGAAATCCAGGCTCTGCCAATGTGTGCTAATGTAATTTTCAACTAAGAAAACATGTTTTTATCACTAAAAACATTAGATAATAGGTTATTAGGCCAAAAACAGTGTATTATACAGCTTTATCTACGTTTATCCCTGCTTTTTTAACGTTTTCAAAAATTAAGGGGGGGTCCCCCCCCCCCCCAAACCGGGGGGGGGGGGGGGGGGGCGGCGGAGCCCCGCCCCCCGAAATTTTTTTGTACTACAATCCGCCCCCCCCCCCCAAAATGAAATTCTGGATACGTCCCTGGTACAGGGGTCGCATTCTGACGCAACACCGACTGTTTACCCCGTTAAATCTATTCCAATAAAAATAAAAAACAAATTATTTATTTCGAAGTTTAATATATATATTTGTATTAATTGTGCCCTAATTTTCCAGAAATTTAAATAATATTGGTTAAAATGAAAAAAAGCCATTTAAAATATTTATTATATTGTAATAAATGTAATGGTTTTTTTCTCCCTGCCTCTAGCACGGGAAACCACCTCCCGCAAAATGAAAACTTGTTTCTCCTTCACTCCACCTCCCTTCTCTAAACCGCTACCGCATGTGGAAAAGAAAATGAATGCAATGAATTTTTTTCTTTCTGTCTCTGGTGCCGCAAAACCACCTCGCGCAAAATAAAAAATTTAATCAATGCGCGTATTTTATTTTTTTATTAAATTAATCCTACGAGAAAAAATATTTAACCACCTCTCGAGTTGGATAAATTCTTATTCTTAAAACAATAGAAAAAGTTTAACTCGACTTTTACCTAGGTAAAATTGATTTTTCACTCGCATCCTTAAGCACAGTAAAAAAAAGTTAACCCAAGGTAAATTTTAACCGCGCGTCAGAATGCGCGCCCAGGTAGTATAACAGAAAACAATCTTTTTCTTACAATGTTTTTAAACCCGCATCGGCATCACAAATATCTTTGTTATCAGTAAAATAATCAAAAAAAAAAATATACAGCCTTTAGTGGATTTTTTACGAAAATTGCAGTTAATGATTTAAAAATAGACCAGTTTAAAAAATATTTTAAAAAAGGATGACCTAGATAGCTAAAAACTTAAATTTGAAATACTGTGCAATACCGACCAGTAACAGTCGGGCAAAATTATTTTTATAAGCAATTCCTTTTTTTATTAAATAGCTCTATTCATTTATTACTGGTCGAAATTAAGCGAAATTTTGATATTTAATTTTTTGGTCACCTAGTCTTATTTCCAGCAAAATTTCATTTAAATTATATTGATTATTAACGAATTCGATTTATTTAGGTAGGATACCCTGATCAATCCTTTAAACAGTTTAATTAGCTTTCCCAGAATTTTAAATGAATTTATAAAAAAATCATAATTATGTCTGAAAATACTAAAAAACGTAGCTAAAATCAATAACAAATATATCCCAAGTTAATTTCGCGCCAGAGGAGCGATATATTTCAGAAATTATTTTTAAAACCTTATACTTTATTATCTGAAAAAGCAAAAATTTACCTCCGACTCGCCGCAAGCTTCTCCTGCTCTGAGCCAGACTGAGTTTTGTGTTAAAAAAGTTTTAACATAAAAAAATTTTTGTGACTTATTTTACATTATCAAAGTCAAATATATAAGCGATTAAAATTATGGAAAATTATTTAAATACATTACATAGTAGAACCCATTTTGATTGTGTATATCTTCAATCAACAACAAAAAAATCATTTTAACTTTTAGAAAATATACAAAAATTAATAATGCAGAAAAAATCATAAATAAAAAGAATCGAATACCTCGCCCTTTTCCACATTCCAAAAGAACAGGTTTCCATCGTGTCCGGCGCTGACCATGAGGTGAGGGTGCACGGGGTGCGGGACCACTACGAAAGACTCGTCTTTGTGCCCCTACAATAATATAAAGTCCTTTATTTACACCAATAAACTATTTTCAGTTTGAATAAACTGATTTTGAATAATAATTCATTTTTTAAATAAGAATTATTATAATACTCAGACCTGTGCACGGCCCCCCGGGGTTTTATTGGGGGGGGGGAATACTAAAACGGTGGGGGACACGGGGCGGGGGGCAACTTTTTTGAAACGGGGGGATGGAGAAATAGAACGGGGGGAGGGGGCAAGCAGGGTAGAAAGAAAAAAAAAGAGAAAGAGAAAAAAAGAGAAACAAGAATGGAGAAGGGGAAAAAGAGATAAAAAGAGCAAAAATAAGGTAAGTGAAAATAGCTCTAAAATGGCTTAAAATACATTAAATAGGCTAAAAACTGCAAAACAATTGGCGATGATGGCGTCATCATAGGTCCAAAATGGCGTCATAATTTTAGGGTACTTTTTCATTTTTTGGCGGGAGGGAGGCAAATCCTCCAATAAAGCGGGGGGCATTTCCAGACCGTGCACAGGTCTGTAATACTTGTAAGTAAGTAAATATTTGGACAAAAAAAAAATAAAAATAGCATAAAACTAAACAAAATGATCGAGAGAAGCCGGTGGGAGCCGTCAACTGAAGACCGTTGCGAAGCCCGAAGCTCTATCACCTAAGCCTTCGTAGCCCAACTAGCTCAGCGCTTACTTTTAAGAAGTGCATAAATTGGCCGTCGCGGGAATTCCAGACCCTCAGTGCGAAATCGGAAGCGGCCGTGACAACGTAGAGGTCGTTTAGGGTCCAGGCCACCATAGTGACCCGGGTGGTGGCAGTCTTCTTGGAGGTGGCGGTGGCGGGCAAAGAAACCGATGGCTGTTGATCCGCGGAACCGGAATGGGCGCCGTTCTCCTCCGGTCGGGTGTCGCCGACGTTGAGAAGAATGGTGTGCCATTCCTGCCGGGAGAAAGTCCAGATTTTGGCCGTACCGTCTTTGCTCCCGCTGACGAAACGCAGCCCGCTGTGACTCCACTGCAAACTGTCAACTTTGTCCTGGAAAGCGTGTGCAGAAATAAGTCACCATACAAAACAATTTTCATCACAGCGTCTCAGTAAATACCTCAGCAAAACAAAAATAATTGCGATTTTATCTTATTTTAACAATTAATAAAATATAAAAATCAAAAATGTGTGTAATAGTGATTGTAAATCACTAAAACAAACATTGGATCAAGGAAAAAACGATACCACACAATCAAAAAGTTTTGAGACAAAAACGATTACTTTATAGTGTGTCCGTTAACAAAGTATTACTATAAGAACAATTACGTAGTAAGATTCTCAAAGTCAACCTATAAAACGCTAAGTCGCTAATGAGATTAGCGAACATTAAAGAGTTTGTTTTGTTCTAGTTTGCCATAAGCCCTTTTCTCGGAAAATAAGGGCAAAAAAATCAGCTGTTTAGACAGAATATTTTTTAAATTATAACAAATCAGCAAAAATTCCTAAATTATCGTTTCATGTTGTCCTTTGCCAATAACCAGTTTCGTTCAACCGTGGTTGGTTCCGTCCGGCACGCTCCTCGCCTTGCTCACCCCCTCTTCCCACTTTCGGAGGAGATCAGCAACCGCTGCCGGTTCGCCCAAAGGTGCTCTGGTTCCAAAGTCGTCTTAATGTGTGTGCATGTGAAAAGATGTTGTGTTGTGTTTTACATAGCGGGCAGTTTGGTGATGTGTATTGTGTGGGATTGATTTTGTGTAGGTAAGAGTAGAGGAAAAGAGATTTCCCCGCCCTAGTGTTTTTGTGATAGTGTCTTTGTGTATGTATGTGAGTAGTCCTGCGCCAGTTTTGCCTTATCTGTCTTGTCTGCACGCGGTGTATTTTTGTAATTTTGGTGTATTTGTTTGCGATGCTTTGAGTTTTGTTACTTGCACTCTGATGATGTCTGCTTGAGTTTAAATGGCGAGCGTTTGTAGCTCTGCATTGTTATCGTTTCATATTCCCTGCAATAAAACATTAATTGTTAGTGCTTTATATCGTTTTAAACTTTTCAAACCCTGGTAAAATGAATATAGTATAGTTTATCGTTTAAAATATTGGTTTATATTTAATTATTTGGACCCCCTTCCATTTGTTGCTATTTTTTAAAACCCCAGCTAAATCTATGTTCTAATTCACCAAGACCAAAAATTTTTAACTTACAATTTTCGCGACTCTTTTTTATTATGAGACCATAAATTTTTAGTGCTTTACTCCACTTAGCGTTTAATTAAATCTCGTTATATTAGTGAATTGTATTAAACCGTACTATTTTTAATAAAAAGAGAAGACTGAGGTTGAGGTGTTAATAATAATTTAAAAAAAAGGAAAAACGTACGGAGTGAGATTCGCGTTCAAAAAGCATTTCGGGTGGCTGGTCCCGAGTCAGGTAGTAAAGGCGGACGCAGTGGTCGGAGGAACCCGTGGCCAGAAAGCAGCCGCCAGGGCTAAACGTAGTGCACAGGATGCTCGCCCCAGCCCGCAATCGATCCTGGAATTTGATCGGCTCCGTCCTAGAAAACGCAAAAAAAACGAATTTTAAAAATAAGGATATTTTTTGATTAACTTATTGTTCGAGATTACTGAAATGTGTTAATTTATAATTGTACTTAATAATCATCTTAAATTTCGTTATTCGACTTGCCAATGTATATAGCAGAGCTATGGATTTATATCACAAGAAAACTGACATTAAACTTGATGACGAAACTTCTTTACTGCTGCTAATACTACTTAGATGTAATTAATGCCTATAAAGTTGATATTACAAAAAAAACTCACAAGAACTGCCTCGTGTCCGCTGAGTACTTCCAGAAGCAAATGCTGGAGTCGTTCCCTGTGGAGAAGAGGTAGCGCTCCTCACCCATGAAGAAGGGTAAGAACTGCAGCGTCGTAACCATGGCGCTGTGGGACTGCAGGCACGCCAGCTGAGCTCCTGTTCGAAGGCACCACACTCTTAAAATATCAGCATTCAATGCATAAACTACCAATTCAAACACCATGCTCTTGCTTATAGGCACTTTAATGACAACCAGTTTTAGTTCCTTATTATCAGACATGCTGCGTTACATTAGCTTATCACCTGTCAGTTTTACATTTAAACTTTAAGGCGTCATATTCCTGAAACATTATCACAACGGTAGTTATTTTTTATATTATGTTATACTTAATGAAATAAAATTGGTATATACCTAATGGACTTGTCGCAACAACCGGCGGCTATCAATGAATTGTCATGGGACACGGTTAAATCCGCAATTTCCTGAGAGCTTCCCCTGAATGTGAATAGTAGTCGACCGTCCGTCACAGACCACGCCTTTACTAAATGGTCATCCGAGCCCTGAAATTATTTAAAATCTGTAAATATTATTCTTAAAATCAGCGTTATTGAATAATTATATCTGTGGGAGGGAGATTTTCACATTTAAGTTCCAGTCTCTACTTTTTTAACCATACATGGGAAAGTTGGTCCGGAGCGGGGGGTTTAACCCCAAATTAGGAGGGGGTTAAAATCCGAGAAACGCAAAATACCCATATCGTTTTTTTTTCTGGAGTGCATTTTACCAATATCGTTTTTCGATTTTGAAGAGAAAAATAGATAAAAAAACGCTAATTTTATGTCAAAAAGCCATTTTCATAGCATTTTTGAGCTTTTTACTGTTTAAAACATTCATTTTGACCTCAAAACTTGAGTTTGCAGGCAGTTAGAAGTCATTTTAAACACTTTTTTTTTCATTTTTCCAAAATTGGGGAGCGGGTTAACCTTTTCTCTCCCCCCCCACTTCTGAGTGGGGGGGGGTTAAGCCTCCCTTCTCAGAATTTAGGGGGTTAACCCACCCCCCGTGCCCATGTATGCTTCTAACCCCTAAATTTTTCCAACCAGAAGCGTTATAAAGCACACCCTCTAAAATTAAAGGTTTTGGTCCACTAAAAATAAGAAAAAATCAGTATCTGTTAAAAGCTTTTAAAATACTTTTTGTTTGATTCTACTTACAGTAAAAACATAATGACCGCTCACGTCGAACGTCACACAAAACACGCTGGCCAAATGACCAAGTATTCGGGTTTGTCGCTCGAAAAGCGGAAGTACGGTGGGCGTGTGCACTGTCACCGGATTTAGTCGACCGCCTGTTTGTCGTCCATTGAGCAAATTTACTGAAAAATAAGCACGTTATAAATGTATAAAAAATAATAATAAAAACTAAACAGGAAAAAATGTACTAAAAAGGATAATATTCGTTTATGAACTATTTTAACAAAAACTTGTTAACTATTTTAAAACCAAGAAGCCAACTTTATTGACCATAGTCAATTAAACGGGCGAGTGGGTCGGTGAGTTAATTGTTCCAAAAAATAGTTCAATGATCAAACAATTGAATAAGATTTTTTTCGGTAGGGCGTTTTTAAGTTTTTGCCATATTCAATATAAAAACGCTAAAAAAAAGTCTTATCGGTATCTCCATAATCCGACGAGAATCCCCATCTATGGCACTTTCTTTTATAACTCAAGTCTTTTTATATTACATCTTTTAGCCAAAAAAATAATTTCAAAAGTTTAATGCAAACTGAAGACAAAAATTCTTTATATCATAAAACTATTAAAATTTCAAAATTAAATCATGAAAAAAATAGTACCCAGACGTGGTGGGGGGTGAAGTGAAATTGAAAACGTAAGGTGTTCTCCATTTTTCAACGCCGTGCATTTCTTTTGATTCCACACTGTTTTTAGACACTCTAAAAATATACGAAACTATTTTTCATTAAAAATAGAAAAAACTTTTAATACAGCAAAACTAAATAGCTCAAAAATAAAACATTTACAAAAAACATGTTTTTTACGTATTTTTGCGAAAAATTTGTAAAGTTAGATAAAATTTTTTCGTTAGCTTGACAGAAATCTTTTTTACTTTTAGTTCGACACAGGGACTGTCTGCCTGTGGCCAGTAGCGAAGGTCGAATTTGAGGTAGACATGGGGGAATTTCGGAGTTGAGCAACGGCTGAATGCGTTTGCAAATCAACAGCAACAATTTCCTGGGCTGGATGTTGCCGAAGAGTTTTTCCTGCAAAATTTAAATGTAAACAAAACAGGTAGAGCGTACACTACCCTCGTGTTGTAGCAATAGAAATTAAAATTTAAGGAATTCATTGGCGTGCGGCAGGGAACAGATTTTTACATTTAAATGTTATTATTAATTATTATTAAATTATCATGTAAACCACAACAATTTCGAAATTACTCCTGCACTAAAATAATGGCGTTAGCGGGGCCAACCTTTGGAAAATTTAGACAAAACTTTTTACCAAATTTACTAAATTATGCTAAAAAGACAATTTAGGGGGAGGGTCAAACTTTCGGTGTTGAGATGAGAAGTGGAGGATGGACCCTTCCTGACCACCCACCCAAAAAAAAACAACAAAAACAAACAACAAAACATTAGGTTAAGACTTAATGGAATCACAATACTTACATATTCTTGGAATGTTCTGGTTCGTAATTCTCCCAGATAAGTAGTTCGCTCTTCTAACAGCTAAATATATATTAACTTTAGACAGTAGCGCACACGTAAAAATATCACAGATGAATTTATTTTATTATGTTTTGTTTTGTTTTGTTAATGCGGGCCGGCTACAGAATTTAAGCCCTGTCTTACCGTCCAAAAAACCTAGAAAATCAACACCGTTAAATATTTCCTGTCCCAAGAAAAAGATTCATTCATTAAATCATTAAAATGGGCAAGGGAGTTGATAAAAAAAATGGGCAGTTAAAAAATCAAATATATTCTGCATTCTTTCAGTATGAAGTCGCTTTGAGTTTGAGTGGAGGTCCCAATCTCCCCATATCAGTGGCGTGCCCAGGATTTCATTTCGGGGGGGCGGTCTGGGGGGGTAAATACTAACCCTGAAGGGGGGTCAAGGGGCAGAGCCCCTTGTCAGGGGGGTCCGGGGGGCAAAATACCCTCGGGGGAGAAAATTTTGAATTTAAAGCGCTAAAATACAATAGAAATTTTAATTCCAGATGATATTTATTACAAATTTTAAGGTTTTTTTATACCTATACATTTGAGCCATGTGTTTAAACGTTGGGGGGGTTCCTTTCGCCTTTCTGTTGTGTTGTGTGGTGTGTGCTCTTTTGGATTTCGGGTGGAAAATAAAAGGATAATAGGGGTTATAGTAGTTTTATTAAACATGTATGCCTCAACTACTAAACGGGTAGATTAAGGTATTTCGATTTGAAATCGAAAAACTAAGATAAATTGTAAATTTAAACTACCCGCGTAGCGGGGAAATTATGGTTTTTTGACTATTAATATGCTCTTGGAAGGCATCAGGAAAGTTTCTGTATTAATATTAAAGAAAAAAATTTTTCCTTCCAAAAATTTAAAAAACGTAAGGGGGCTTACGAAAAAATCCGGCTTTGCTGGATTTCGGGGGGGGGGGCGCCCCCCCCCCCAGGGCCCGCCCCGGCCCGGTATAGTTTTGCAGTTTTAGACGTTATATTTTAAATTTTCGCTTTAAAATAATAAGGTAGTATTTATTTATCACAAGGAGTTTTCCTTATTAAAAAGAACCCAAAAACTGATGGATTTCTTTTTAAATATCTTCCATAAAAATGCGTTTTTACTGACATTATTCATAAAATTGAAAAAAAAAAATAATATAACCAAAACGAAGTCTAAAATATATTAACATTACGGTTAATATATTTTAGACTTCGTTTTGGCTATATTAATTTTTTTATAATTATAAATGGGTTTTTAAAAAACATTAATGTTTTTTAAAAACCCATTTATAATTATTAATAATATAAAAATTGTAAAAAAAATTTACCTTATTTTCTTCAATTTCTTCTTTTAAAGCCTAAAAAATCAAAATTCGATAGAAATAACTGGAAGTAAACATTTACTAAAAAGTTCAAAGAAGTTAATTTTAACACTTTCCAAACTGTCAGTTTTCAATTTTGTTTTTTATATCTCAATCTCCTTATATAATATGGGAATTCATTATCATCTTACACAATATTAGAAGTTATTACTAATTAATCTAAGCCATTTAACATGATATGTCTAAAAACAACATTATTGACCACACTAAGTTACGGATAGCGCTTTAGCAGTAGAGCGCTTACATGGACACGGAGGGCTGATAAGGGTGGGGGAGGGGTTAACAACTATACATGGGCACGGGGGGTTGGGAGGGGGTTAACCGCCCCCCCAAAAAAATTCTAAGAAGGGGGGTTTAACCAACCTCCCCCCAACTCAGAAGTGGGGGGGGGAGAAAAGGTTAACCCCCCAATTTTGGAAAAATGAAGAAAAAAATGTCTTTAAAATGACTGATGCGTTCCAAAAGCATAAGAATACCCAAAAAACTGGAATTTTTTCCGCTTCGTGGGAAGTGTACATTAATCATTTTGTTTTTTTTTCAATTTCGATGGATTGTACCATTCAATACATAGCTAAGACATGTGCCTTTGCTTCAGATATTGAATGGCAATACTATATAGATGTTAAAACTCATATATTTTAAGATATATAGGTTTGATAATGGCTGTTATGATATGTAGGTTTTAAACCCCTTAACATGGTTTTTACACTTGTGAGGTTGTGTCCCCCCAGACCCCCCGGCCGGAGCAGCAGGCGGCGGCGCTGCGCGCCGCTTTTGTGGCACTTTTTCTCCCCCCAGACCGCCCCCCCCCCAAAATGAAATCCTGGCTACGCCATTGCTTTTAAAAACCTTCAAACTTTCGTTTTGTTTGAGGGTAAAATGACTTGAGTGCCTATGACTATGACTTGTGCAATAAAAGCTTCTAATCCAATATTATTTTAAGCAGGGCGTAGCGTAGCCAGGATTTCGGAAATGGGGGGGGGGTTGCACTCCATACAAATTTTTGAAAAGGGAGGTTGTACTCCAAATTTTCGAAATACTGTAAAAAAGACATTAAAAAAGGTAAAATTTTTTGCGCTTCGCGCTAAGTGATTCTTTTTACTGTTATTTTCACTGTTTTTTTTAAGTTAAACTTTAAAAAAATTAGGTTTAAAACGGTATAACATTAAAAATCGTGCGACAGCACGAAAAACTTTTGAAAAATTGTCTTTGAAAGTCATTAGAAAAATCACTTAAAAGTTGTAAGAAGGTATATAAAATGTCGGGCGCTGAGTGGAGCGAGGCGCGAGAAAATTTTTTTAAATTGTTGTCTTAGAACCCCCAAATTTTTACCTCCGACAGCCCAAAAGGGGGAGGGGGTTACAACCCCCATAACCCCCCTGGCTACGCCCTTGATTTTAAGCAATAATAAGCTTAAAACTCAATAACAAATACTTTTTAAGTAAAATTAGCGCTTTTTTGTACTTTTTTTGTTTTAAAACAACGATATAAAAAAATACACCAAAAAATACGATATGGATAAAAATAAAATCCGCTCCTCGGATTTTAATTCTCCCTCCACCCAGGAGACAGGACCGACCGACTTGCCCATGTAGAATAAAGGGAATATTCTATGTCAAAAATTAAATTACGTATGTTACATATATTTAAGTCCACTTTTTCCCCTACTTTCTTTAGTTACAAATAAAAAAAAAGTTTTATGTTATAAAATATAGAAATTATCAAACCATGGAAGAGAAAGAGAGGGAAGATGATGTGGGAGCGGAACCCATACATGGGCATGGGGGTATTGGAGGGGGTTAACCAACCTCCTCCCCCCCCCACCCCGACCTTCTCCCCCTTTCAAAAAAACTTTCAGACATTGTTCACGTATACGTCTTACTCTTTACTTTATATATCAGGTGATTCTTGATTTTTTTTTACGCAACAAAAAGCTAATTCCATTTAATTTTAATGTTATTATTTAAAAAACTGGAATGACAAAATTACATGATAAAAAATTTAATAACACTATTATTTGAAAAACATACCAGAGCGGCCCGCTGACAGGGTCCGACGGAAAGAAAACGTTGAATCAAGTACAACAACTCTAAACAATTTATATTTATTTTAAAAGTTTTACGATACAAAAAATTGTAAAACATTGTGTTAAAGTTGGCGGGGTTTAATCATAGCTGTGCTCATGGGCGTAGCCACGATTTCAGAAAGGAGGAGAGGGGAACTTAAGTTTTGAGGTCAAAATGAATGTTTCAAGCAATAAAAAGCTCAAAAAGCAATAAAAAAAGATTTTTGACCTAAAAGTAGCGTTTTTTACCCATTTTTCCTTCAAAATCGAAAAACCATATCGTCGTTACTACGGCAAAATGAGCCACTGTCATTATAAAATACGCGTGACTGTGACTCATTTTGTAGTTATTAGGGTACTGTTTTAAATTTAAAATGAGTCACAGTCACATATATTTTGTAGAAATTGTGGCTTATTTTGCCATAGTAACGACGATATGGGTTAAATGCACTCCAGATAAAAAACGATATGGGTATTTTGCGTTTCTCGGATTTTAACCCCCCTAATTTGGGATTTAACCCCCTCACTTCGGACCAACTTGCCCGCGTATAGGTACAAACACCCTGAACATATTTTGCAAAAAGGTGGAGGGTGGTCCAATCCAAATCCTAACCGTTACAAAAAGGCTTATTTACAGCAACGAGTCCTAGTTGGCATATCAAGAGTACCTAAATTGTTGTTCTTCGAAAACGACGGTTTTTTTATTTAACAAACCAATAAATGAGCTTCATAGCACTTTAGATTCTTGGCTTGTTTTAGAAATAGAAATTAGTTTCAAAGTGTTCGAGTGGGGTATCTACCTTTGATCACGCATGGAACCTTGGTTCAGAGTGTGGGAGGAGGGGTTAAGCCATAGGTGGGCAGTTGGGAGAGGAGTGGGGGTTACAGTCTCCCAAAAATCCCGATTGTAGCCGACACCCCTCTTAAAATTTGGGGGGTTTCAATACTAAAAACGCTAAAATGTATTTGAGGTATACCCCAAAAAAAGAGGGGACACCACCCCCCAATTTCGGGGGTCGGGTATATGCCTCCCCCGAATCCGGAAGGCTGCGCACCTATGGGTTAAACACGAATTTATTAGGGAGCCGTTAAAATCCGAGAAACGCATTTTACCCATATTGTTTTTAGATTTGGAAGAAAAAAAAGGTAAAAAACGGTAATTGTTGGTCAAAAATACGTTTTTATAGCTTTTTATTGCTAAAAACATCTATTTTGACGTCAAAACTTAAGTTTGGAGGCAGTTAAAGGTTATTTAGGACTTTTTCTTCATTTTTTTTTCTAAATTGGGATGGTTAACCTTTTCTCCCCCGTCCACTTGTGGGGGGGTTAAGTTAAACTCCCCATCTCAATATTTGGAGAGGGGGCTCTCCGCAAAATCCCTCTCCCCGTTCCCATGTAGGTCTTTGTTCGTTGAAACTACTTTGCTGTTCGTCTGTTCATTAACGACGTTAAATAAAAAACAGTTTGCGGCGACGTAATCTTTTAACAAGGACTACTGAATTGATTACCACATTGTGCAAAACAATATTTAAAAATAATAACGATCGTGATCTTTGCCGACGGTTCAGCCGACGGTTTTAAAAAATGCCGACGGTTTAATAGTAAAATTGCTATAAAAACATTAATACCTAAAACAAAGGTTTAATAGTAAAATTGCTATAAAAACATTAATACCTAAAACAAACTGTCGGTACTAAGAATATAGATAAAATATATCATTCTACGTAAAATCAAACTTAAATTTTGAATAATTATTTGCAAAATAGCATAAAATTTTATATTGAAAACCGTCGAGGAGTTGCCGACGGTTTTAGGATGTTGAATGGATGTTGAATTAAAAATCTTAGATAAAGTGATAAATTTTAAAAAAATATCATGATAAAACTCATAAACAACCTGAATCCCTGACTATAGGCCTTAGTTTTCCTAAGCAACCTAAGCAAAACCTGAAAATTAAACAAAACATTAAATTTAGCTTGATTTTAAGGTTTTGCTTAGGTCGCTTAGGGAAATTAAGGTCTAAAGTCCACGATAAATGTTATTTGTGAGTTTTATCACGATAATTTACTTGAAAAATAACAGTTTTAAACAATCCATCTTTCCGGTGACCGGAAAATTGGGTTATACTTGAAGAATGCCGACGGTTTTCAATATAAGATTTTATGCTATTTTGCAAATAATTATTCAAAATTTAAGTTTGATTTTGCGTAGAATGATATATTTTATCTATATTCTTAGTACCGACAGTTTGTTTTAGGTATTAATGTTTTTATAGCAATTTTACTATCAAACCGTCGGCATTTTTTTAAAACCGTCGGCAGAACCGTCGGCAAAGATCACGATCGTAAATAATAAATAGTAAAATATACTAACCTCGTTCATCCCCTGTACATTCTTTTGATATAGCAGTTGTAGTTTTCTTACTTTCCATATTTACATTTTAAGTGCCTTAACAAAACTGGAAACTGTTTATGAAATAATACAAAAGCGTAAAAACAATATACTAATTAAACAATTTGGTACTTATTAATTACTATAATAATGTATTGAAATAATTACTATTTTATACTTGGTTACAAGCCGCATATATCTAATGTAATACACGTGATGTTTTGTTAAAAATCTAATTGTTTATGTTTATACATGCATTGGTGAAGTGTGACACTAAGTTAAAATAGAGATTATTTTGTTCAACTAAAAATAAGTCACTAGATTAAACTAATTTTAATGTTAATAATTTGCGTTACAAAAAATTCCAAATTGTTTCATGCTTCCGTAATCAAATTAAAATTTTTACGATACATAAATATAGTCAAGCAATTTGGTTTTCAAATATTAGTTTTTTTAACTAACTTTACAATCAGGGGCGTGGCCAGGATTTTGGAAAAGGGCTGGGGGTTGTACTCTATACAAATTTTTCGAATACTCTATACAAATTTTTCGAAAGAGGGGTTGTACTCCAAATTTTCAAAATACCGTAAAAAAAACATTAAAGGGTAATAAATTTTTGCGCATCGCGCTAAGTGATTCTTTTTACTGTAATTTGCATTGTTTTTTTAAGTTAAACTTTAAAAAAAATTTTAGATTTAAAAAGGTATAACATTTAAAACCGTGCGACAGCACTAAAAATTTTTAAAAATTATCTTTGAAATTCATTAGAAACATCACTTAAAAGTTGTAAAAAAGATATAAATGGCGAGCACTGAGCGGAGCGAAGCGCGAGAAAATTTTTTAAAATTGTTCTCCTAGGATAGGACCCCCAAATTTCTACCTCCGACAGCCCAAAGGGGGAGGGGGTTACAACCCCCATAACCCCCCTGGCTCCGCCCTTGTTCAGACCTGTGCACGGTTTGAAAATGCCTCCCCGCTTTATTGGAGGATTCCCCCCCGCGGAAAAATGAAAAAGTACCCAAAAATTATGACGCCATTTTTTTTACCTATTATGACGCCATCATTGCGAAATTTTTAAAATTTAGCAGCACGATGGTTTAGGTTATGACAACTTATCGCTCATCCATTGGAGATTAATTGGCTAAAAGTGATTCTATAATGTTATAACTCTGTAAAGAATATTAACACTGAAGAATTTCCGTTTAAATAGGAGAGTTTTGACTATCCTGTTAGCTGGCAAAAGCTCGACAAAAAGTATCGGCCCATCAAAACGTTAGCTTTTGCCAGGAAAATGACAAATCACCAAAAAAAATCGTAAGTGTTTGTACCAATCAAAAACATGATTATTTAATAAGTTTCTATCAATAAAAGGGGAAGGTAAGGTGGGGTCACCCCTCCCCCTTAGCTTCTAATTTTTGTACCCCTCTCCTAGACAAAAATCGAGTTCTCCTCAAAAAAATTTCATTTTTTTTTAAACTGACTCCCTTCCAGATTTTAAACTCAAAGTATTTTGTTCTAAAGTGACACTTCTAAAGTATTTTGTTTTGAAAACCAGACACATCCTGACCCTCTTCTAGATTTGAAAATTTTACATCCATGGTCTACCCCCCTAAAAACCCAGCCAGTACGGAAGGACCGCCTAGTACCTCACTCTCAGAATTTAAAATGCAATTTACCCCAGGTAACCAGCCACCCCAACCCTCCTCCCTCTTAGCTGCCAAAACTATGCTCACCTGGAGTTGAATATACTATATTTTTACTTTAAAAGTAACATAAATGAGTTATTTAAAAAATAATGCTAATTAAAACGATTAAAGCGACTTTTAGTTTCAAGGTGTTGTGAATATGGGGTTTCACTTTTTTTGTGTTTCTAATTTTTGTTTAATCATTAGAAAAGACTTTAGAAAAATCATTAAAATTTTTTTGCTTTTTTTAAATAATTTTTTTGTTTCTAAGTGCTTAATATTAAAATAATCTCATTTTTACTATTTTATATAGGCATTTTGTGAATTTTATTAGGCAGTAAGCGTTTTTTTTTAATAAAAAAATATTGGTTAAATGTTTTATTGCTTTAGATATTACTTTTAAAAAAAAAATTTTTGATATAGTTAACCATGGCTTTTTACATTTAAAGTTAAAACTGCAATACAGCTACAAGAGCAACTTGAAAACTGTAAAAATAACTCTGAAAACAATATTTTTAAAATATAAAACTATAACCTGATGCAATGGACATTAAAAACGTCTTTAATGTTGAGTTTTGATTGTTAAATTAATAGTGCAATCCTAAGAATTACCCTGAAAAACGATAATTTTTAAAATTTAGAAACATGTCAATATTTTTCAATTTGGCAAAAGCTAATGCTAAAGTGCTTTGGTATTAAGCCCTTTTTAGGCTTAGTACTAAAGCTATGTCTTAACGATTTTTGGACCTTTTGTACCAAAGCTAAAGCGCGGCTAAAGTGGAATTTCCCGGCAACGCGCACCCGTAACTGGATCATACTGAGCTGGTATTTTGTTTTAATTGTTTAAAACTTACTTTATAAAGATTTTTTGTACTTTTAGGCTATACACAATTCATATCTGGCTGACATCGCTGACTTGTAGTATTAAATCGACTATTTAACATTAAAACAACTCAAAAATTTTTGCAAAAATTGTTTAATGTTAAAGGCTGGTTCATACTTATGACAAAATGTCCTTTGGACAAATTCCAAAAGACAAAATCCAAAGGACAACGTGTTCATACATTTTGTCCTTTGGACTTTTCTCTTTGGATTTTGTCCTTTGAGCATTCATACTTCCTCCAAAAGGAAAAAGTCCAAAGGACGTTTTGGCTTGTCCAAAGGACGTTTTGGCTTTTCTAAAATTGTCTTTTGGACTTTGTCCAAAGGACGTTTTGACAAAAGTATGAACCAGCCTTATTAATAAAATACCGTAGATTAATTAAAAAAATTATTTATTAAATTAATTAATTTGGACAAAAATTTCGATTTTAAACGACTAAAATTAATTTATTTTTGTACACCTTGTGAAAATGCGAGATTAAAAAAATGAGTTTTTTTAATTTGGTTTTTTAAAAATGTAATAACCGCACAATTTTAATATGCCATCTCATGCCCCATACTATTTTTGAATTCAACCAGCGGTCGCATTCTGACGCGCGGTTAACAGTTATCCTAGGGTAACTTTTTTTACGTGCCTAAAGATGCGAGGGAAAAATCAATTTTACCTAGGTAAAAGTCGGGTTAAGTTTTTTCTATTGTTTTAAGAATAAGAATATATCCAACTTGAGAGGTGGTTAAATATTTTCTCCCGCAGGATTAATTTAATAAAAAATAAAATACGCGCATTGATTAATTTTTTTATTTTGCGCGAGGTGGTTTTGCGGCGCGAAAAAAAAATTCATTGCAATCATTTTCTGTCCCATATGCGGCAGGTTTATTTATTTACAAAATATATTTATATTTTTATTTTCATTGAAATGGATTTATCGGGGTAAATAAGAGGGTTTCTTCAGAATGCGACCCCAGAAGTAAATACAACAAAATCTATAGAAATTTCTAGCAAAAAAATAAACAGTTTTATTAAAAAAGCCTTATATTAAAATGGAATAGAATAAATTAGTTGAAGATGGTACGTGATTTTGCATGGCTAACAGACAATATTTAAAAGTTTTTAAAACCAACGTTAATAGAATAACGATCGGAATAGTATAAAGCTACTAACTCTAGAAACTTTATGCCAGAAAAGATTGAAACAAGTCATTTTAAAACCTGAAAATTAATAATAATTTTATGAAAATTTCAGAAAAACAAAATCCAATAAAAATAATATGAGCAAACGTTTGCATTTTTTAACCACCGATTAAACTAATCTCACAAATTTCCCACGAAGTGGTTTTTTTGCAGGAGGTAACCAGCTGTTAATACGAAGGTAATAATTAAGTCACACGTCGTCAAAATGGTACAAAATAATATTATGCACATGGCGCAGTCACCACAAAAATTGTTCTTCAAAAGTATTCCATTTTACATTAAATGTGATATTTAGTGTTATCGGCTCTATATAAAATCAAATGTTAACACTTAAGTCTGATAAACTTTAAAAAATTTAGATTTAATATCAAGCAACTTTTAATTTAACACATATTTTGACAGCTACATAGTATGTAATAAAAAGAAACATTAAAGAAAAAAAGTCGCCTTTTATTAAACCTAAATTTTTTAAGGTTTTTCAAACTTAAATCTGGATATTTGGTTTTAAATATAGCAGTTAACACTAAATAGCAGAATTTAATGCACAATGATATATTTTTTTAAGAAATATTTTCCACAGTGAGTGCGCCACGTACGTAATTTTATATTTGTACCATATTGACGACGTGTGACTTAATTAATACTTTTGTATTAACAGCTCGTTACCTGCAAACAATTCCTACTTCACGGGGAATTTGTTTCAGTTTAATCAATGGTTAAAAAACGCAAACTAAAGTATCTACTCTCTTAAAAGTGATTGGTTAATATAACGTAGAAATTAGTAAGTTTCTACGAATTTTTTAACGGGAAAGGATCCGCTCACTTAATTAGTAACTTTTACGATTTTTTTTATTTATTAAAGGCTTAATAAAAAATTAGTGAAACTCCCATCTTACAATAAAATTTTTCTGATAAAACTACGGTTAAAGGATGCATAGAATAGGTTTACATGAAGCAAGAATTTATAATACTTAACAAGCATAATAAATTAAAAATTCAAAACAATAGTTTTAACTTCCAAATTTTACTTTTATTTTAGTTTGAGCGCGATGGCGAAAAGAAAAGTCCATTTTCAGCCAAACATTTTTCCATATTTTTTCTTATTTAACCATTTTAAGGGTGAAGAGAAAAGTGATTTATGGTTACTTTTCAAATATAAGACGGTTTTAATTAAAAGACAAAACATTTCTTACCTTAGTCTGTCCTTCCTTAATTTGTTTTGTAAACGAAAGTGCAGATTTCACACTTTAAAAAAAATAAATAAAGTGTTGCAAAAACTTAAAATCCCTAGCGGAAAATTTTACACACTTCAAACTAAGGATTTAAAGTCAGTGCACACACAAGCAATTTCTGCCATCTTAATTCCATAGAAATCATCAGCGCCTTTGGAGTTTTTTCTTTGCAAATTAATTTTGTTTTAACAATAGCGAAGAATTTCTAATATTTCCAACAAAATATCCTCACAAGTTTGCTATATTTAGAACAAAATCAAAGGAAACGTCCTGTGGTAAATAGTGAAACTTTAAAAAGAGTCGTATTAAATTGGCCGAACCTTATTTTTTTGTTTTAAAACAATTATTTTTGTTATTAATAAACATAAAACAAAAAAAAATGAAGGTTGAAAGAATTTGACTTCAGTTACACATAGGATTTGATTATTTTCGTAGAATATATTTATATAAATAGTTAAACAAAACTAGTGGTAAACCTACTGATAAATAAAAAACCGCCGCACGAGACTAAACTGTATGTTTAATATGTAAAGAGCAATTATCAATTTCAACGAGATTTTTCTAAGTTAATTTTACGAAATTTTTCGTTCAACCAACTAATATTATAGCAACACTTTTCTAACCTACTTATTTCGTTAATTTAATCAAAATGTGATTTATGACTTTTTTTTCAACGAATTTTTTAGGGCCACTTTTTAGAGAGACACATATTGTTTTTATTGGACTTTGTTTTTCTGAAAATTTTATAAAACAAGTAGCCTGTGTCAGCCATAGGGCTGACAAATAATTTTTCCCGCATTTTTTGTATTCATTTACTAAATTTTTTTTTTCAAAATTCAACCCTCTTATGCCACTCCCGTGACTTTAAGATTTACTCTGTGATACTTCAGTTACCCACTCTAATTTTAATTGGGGAGAAGGGTCTTTCCCTTTTTTGGTGAAAGTATGTTGTCCAGCATAAAGATGTCCGTGTTAATTTTTTCTAATTTCAACCATCTTATGATGCTCCCTGAACTATAAGGTTTCCCATAATATTGCATTTATCCTAATTTTTTCTGTGGTTGGGGAGGAAGGTTCTTCCATCTTTGGTAAACATATGTTGTCCAATATAAAGATGTCCGTGTTATTTTTTAAAATTTTAACCCATTTATGACATTCTCCAGACTGTAAGCTTTGCAATGATACCTCATTTAGCCCAATCCGTTTTGTGGTTGAGGAGAAGGGTCCTCCCTTTTAGTGAAAATGCGTTGTCTAGCATAAAGATGTTCTTGTTATTTATTTTTCAAAAAATTCAACCCTTTTATGACATTCCTTGAAATTCAAGCTTTGCAATGATATCTTATTTAGCTCAATCCTTTTTGTGGTTAAGGAAAAAGGTCATTCCTCCTTTTAGTAAAAAACGTTGTCCAGCATAAAGATGTCCATGTTCATTTTTCCAAAAACATGATATTCTGGCTTCACATTGGCGAATTACTCTTACCAATAAGTCTGAGCCAATTTTAAGATAAAAATTTTTTAACTTTCAAAGTCCATAGGGCCCTGTTTTAGTGAAAATGTGTTGTCCATCCAAAAGATCTCCATGCAGTTTTTTTTTAATTTCAATCCTTTTATGACATTCCCCTGTCTGTAGGTTTTGCACTGATATCTCATTTAGCCCAATCCTTTTGCTGGTTGGGGAGGAAGGTCGTTCCTCTTTTTAGTGAAGAAACGGTGTCCAGCATTAAGATGTCCATGTTAATCTTACCAAAACAATGACATTTTTGTTTTACATTGGATAATTACTCTTATCAATAAGTTCGAGCCAATTCAAAGACAAAAAATTTCACTTTTTAAAATCCATAGGTTTCCTCTTTTGTGAAAATGTTTTGTCCAGACTAAAGATGTCCATGCAAATTGTTTTTTTAAATTTTAACCCTTTATGACATTCTCCGGACTGTAAGCTTTGCAATTTAGCCCAATCTCATTTGTGGTTGGGTAGCACGGTAATTCCCTTTTTTAGTGAAAATAACGTTGTTCAGTATAAAAATGTTCATGTTCATTTTTTCCAAAAAACATGATATTCTGGCTTACTCTAATTACTCTTACTAATAAGTTTAAGCCAATTCTTGGACAAAAAATTTTTTAACTTCCAAAATCCATAAGGGGGACTCTTTGGTGAAAAATGCGTTATCCAGTATAAAGATGTCCATGTAAGTTGTTTCAAAATTTCAACCCCATTACGACATTCCCTAGAGAAAAGATTTCCAACGATACCTCATTTACCTTAATCCAATGGGTGGTTGAGGAGGAATTAGGGAACACACAAACAGACAGACAGACACACACAGACATTACGTCTATTTATATATAGATTATTATTAATTTCCAGGTTTTACGTAAAGCGACTTGTTTTACTCTTGTCTGGCTTTTAGTTTTTAAATTTAGTAGTAGCTTTATATATTATTCCATTTAATATCCCGGTAAGGACGGCTCTTGAACCTGCCTCGGGAACGCTGGAGGCAGGTGACCCTGCCTCCTATGTTGAAATATATGCAGGTTAACAGGCAGGTTGGAAACAGCTAAAATTGCCTTGGAGTCAGGTAGGAGGCAGGTAGGAGGCAGCAAAATTTTCGATGAAGACAGGTAGGAGGCAGGTAAAAACCGTTTTTCCCAATTTAGGCAAACCATCCTTACCGGGTTATAAGGCTTTTTTCAAAACTTTGTTTTGGCTTTTGCTAAAATTTCCGGCTTTTAAAGCATTGGATCCAATGGCATTTTTAAAAAAACAAATATCCCCAAGGTAAATATTACCCTCTAAATCCTATGCTTGAATCGGACACCTATCTTTGCCTGTATGTAGTTTGTAGAAAAATAGATGTACTTAAGAAGCAAATTTGTCAAGAAGATATTTTTTAAATAAAAAAGGAGATTCGTAAGATAGTTTAAAAAATGGATTTTCGAGTCTTAGCTACACAGTTTTATAAAAATGTTTAGCATATCTCGTACTTTATAAACAGAATCATATCTTTTAATATAAAAATTTTAAATATTAATTAATTTTATTGGCCACTAAATTCCTAAATTGGCCATTAAATTATTGACTCTAAAAATTTGTTAAATTAATCAATTTTATAAGCATTTTATGATTATGATAATATGCGCAATTAAACATCTGCATTTCGCCCATACTTTTTGTATAATAGAAAATAGGAAAGGAGGGGTTAAACTACATGCGTAAGTTACTGGAATAGATTGCCTTGTAACTAGGGATCGACCGGGACCCCGGCCCCGGCCCCGGCAATTTAGCTGTCAAATAAGCCGGGGCAAACCGGGGTAAGGACCCCTAAGAATGCAAATTTTAAAGCGCTTCTAAATATTTTTGACAATGAAATTTAAATGTTAATTAGTCGATTTAATACTGCAAATCATCGATGTCAGCTAGGTTTTATTTGCCTCCATAATTACAAGACGTATTTTGCATATATTGGAGTTATTTTAATATCATTGCTAATATCAAAAATATATAAAACAAGAGAATTTTCGGCTAGACAGGGAATTTTTTACCTAAATTTTACAAAAAATGTTGCACTTGTGACTTTTCCCGCGCAAGCTACTTTCTGTGCATTCAATAAAATTTTTTTCGCACAGCTATATTTCGTACACCAAAACTCGTTTTTTCTAAGACTATTATTACAAAATCGCTTTGTACAAAATATTTGCAGAAAATGATGATTACATTCGATTTATTAAATTAGATTATGTGTGAGTTGAACGGTTTATTGTACAACTGGACATATTTGCTTGGGTTATATACATTGCGTTTATTTTTAGGTGAATAATTGAAATTAATTTCAAATTTTGTTAGGTCAAAAAAATTCAAGCTGATGTCTAGTCTTTATTTTAGAATTTTTAAGTTTATAGCTAAATCTACACTATAGTATTCATAAAATTCAAAAGAACCTGCGGAGTCAGTCCAGTTTTTTTAAATCCAATATTTTGTATCTACCCAAAAGACACCAAGCGTGAATTTTTAAAACAAAAAAGTTAATATGAACTGTTTATATTTAATTTGAAAAAAAGTTTTTGTTTAATGCTGAATAAGAATAATACTAACTAATTTTTTAATAAAATTTTGCTTGAAACTCCCACTTGTGAGAGTTTAATACTGAAAACCCGCCATTTTTTTTGGGTGCACCTATTTTTAACAGTGTTAGAGTTTTGCAGTGCATATTACAGTTTTTCTTCCACTTTTTCAAGTAAATGCGCTGCACAAAAAAACCAGTATTGACTGCGCAAGAAATCAGTGGTATATGCACAGAAAGTCGCGTGCGTTTGAAATGCTGCATTTTTTTCTTGCATAATTTAATTTAAAAACCTAGTGTATAATCAAAAATTTTGTTGGGTTATATTATGTTTTTGATAAATCTCAAGAAATTATATAAAGTAGTGCAAAATAACAAAAATAATTACATTGAAAAAGTTTACGGACGTTGATTTTATAATTTTTGGCCAAAATTAAATAATTTGATTAAAATCCTTAAACAATTACTTGAAAAAGCTAAAAAGCGAGTAGTCGCCTGTACTCGCAATATAATATTTTACTTTTTACAACTTAAAAAAGAGTGTTTTTTAATTTACAAAAATTCTTTAAAAAAGGTCTTATATTTTAAAATAAAAAGGTGCGTTTAAACCCTTTCTATATGTTTAAACTGAAAAATATTGAATAGTGGTGCGTAAAAGAAGATTCGAAAAAAGGTGTTTCTTCAAAATAACATTCAAGACTAGTATTTTTTATTTTTACGGTTAAATTTTGCCGATTAGATACCAACATATATTTATAATATTATAATATGAAGAGATTTTGTTATTGAGAAATAGTTTTTTTATTTGTACCCAGTTTTGATTTTAGTTTTACGTCAGGATTTTAAGGACCCTAAAAATTTATATAGTATTCGTGATCACGTCATGTATGTTTTGCTCTGGTTGTGAGAGGAGCTATTAGAACCACTTTTAGCCATTCGTGCTAAATTAATTTCCAATTGATGAAAGATCTCTTTTTTTTATAAGCACTAATAGGCTAAAAGTGATTCTATAACGTTATAGTCCTGTAAAAAATATTAACACTAAACAATTTCCGTTTAAATGGGTGGGTTTTGACTATTGTGTTCTTTACCATGTTTAGCTTTGCTGATCAAAACATACTCAATGTATAAAAGTATTCTAACTCCTGTTATATTTGTAAAACATTCTGTAAAATTAACACAAATGGTTTGCTCTATTTGTAAAACATTTTTTAAAAGTAACATAAATGGTTTGCGATTAAGTATAATATTGCTTCAAACAAGAATATACTCCTAAAAATTATATGTAAAAATGTACTTATATTATGCAAATAAAATTATAATTTAGGTTTGAAAAATCGAAATATCCAAATAAAAATTTTGTTCTGCTTAGAAAAAAATTTGTGTAATAAAAAATAAGTTTTTTACTCACAAAGTGCTTAAATTCTAAAATGTAAAACTTTAGTCTTTATTTAAAAAGAAGCTTTTTTTCTGCTGATTGCAAAAAAATCGCAAATTCTGCTAAATTTTTTGCCTGCCCCAGCCCCGGCTTTGGCCGAGGCAAATCCAAATTTCTGAACCTCGGCCCCGGCATCAGGAAAAATCCTGCCTCGGTGGATCCCTATATATATATATATATATATATATATATATATATATATATATATCTAACTATCTATATACAATGATTAAAGGGCTCAAAATTAATTCTATTAGCTCCTCCCACAACCATTCCTACAGAGGAAAACCTATATGACGTGATCACGAATACTAAAATACTGAAAATACAAAACAAGGCAAATTTAAAAAAACAGTGAAGTATTTTAACAACGTAATTATTTATAAGACTTGCACTTTAACTGTTTTACCTCTGGAAAAAAATTCAAGTTTTTTGCTGTTTTTGAAGTACAACTGCACAAACTAATTTTATTTTTCGCTTTTGGTAACATTAATTTAAGACTGTGATGATTTTTACTTCTAAAATTAGCCCAGTTTTAAATTCATCATAATTTAACTTATATAGGTTTTTTACCATGCTTTAACTTATTCAGGTTTTTCAAGCCCTGCCCAGAAAAACGCTTAATAATGTCCAGTGATTTTTTTAGTGGTTTATTTTGTCAAAAACCGGAACAAAAATTAAGTTTTTGCTCAAAGTAAGCGCGGCATATAGATTATACCGGATTTTTCTAGTATACGTAGCATAGTTCCTACTAATATTTATATTCTAAAGTATTTAAGGTAAAATGTAATTTATTTAATTGGGAGGTGGAGCACTGTATTGACAAACCCATAAGGTTAATTTCAACACCAAACGGGTATGTGGTCTTACTGCATGTTAGTTTATGTCTTCACTACTCCTGCGTTTTTGCAAATATAATAAATAAATAAATAAATAAATAATAAATATCACCATTCTTGTCTCACATTTCAATGGCGTACCAAAGAGTTGTGGAGCGCTAGACCAAGGTTTATTCTTCCAGAAAATTTCGTCAACCCAGTTTTTTTATTCCGGTTCACCTTGCAAACTTAAGATACATTACTTCACTATTTGCTAAAAAATGTGGCAAGTAGATACTATATGATATTTCGATGTTAAAGATAGCCCTTTCCATAGATGTTTTTATAATTAATTAATTCACTTTTTGTGGGTGGTACGCTGTCAATTAAAATGCAATTAAAATAAATCATTCTAGGGTTTTCAATTAAAATAAATGCTGGCTGTCAATTAGATTAAATCATTTTTGAGTAATAAATTTCAATGAATATTATAAAAAATAATTTGATGTAAATAAAACTAATATAAAAACAAAAAAAAATACTTTAAAAAATGTTTCTGAGAACATTTTGTTAAACAGTTTTATTTTTCGTTTATTTAAAGCTAAAGCTAAGCACACTAAAATAGGGTAAATCCTTGTCACCTTCACTCTTTATGCTTTACATTAACGATTGTACATATTTATATTTAGTCCTTTGCTGTCAGCATTATATCAGCACCCTTTTTATGAGCATAGTACTGTAAGTATAATTGCTATAAATACTGAAATTTAAAGTTTTTTTTGAAAAGGTAAAATATGGAACAAATTCAAATCAGATTTGTGTAAGTTCATTTGTAAAATTTCTGAAAATTAAAGATTAATTTTAATAAATGCAACATATTAAACTTTAGGTAATAATGCCAACAAAAACTAATATTTCAAGTTTTTATGGTCCGTTGACACTGTAAAATACACTGAAAAATTAGCATCAGTAAAAATTTAAAGCCAAGTGGGCATAGATGCAAGAAAAATATATTTATAGCTGTTTTATACTTTTAAAACTAAAAAAAAACTAAAGTCTGTATAAAAATTATTAAAATTGGGGAAAAAACTTGAAAACGTTATATCTCAAAAACGGCGCAACAAATTACAAATAATTCGATATACGGGGAGTATGTTTTGATTAGAAAAGCAAAGTGTGTGAAAAGAACTAAAATTAAAATTGGATACCAATATAAAAAACTAATAAAATAATTTGATAGCGAATTTTTTTATATTACGAAATTTCTTCATATTTTATAAATCGTATATGTTATTGGAAAAACTTAACCATAAATTCAAAGAATGTTAGTCTTCAAGAATGTTATTTTAAAAAACATCTTTTTTTGAACCTTAGTTACATGCCTCTACTCAACATTTTTCAGTCTAAACACGCAAGAGTCTAAACAACATACATAAATACAACAATGCTGCGCGATCATGTTTTTCTACTGAGGCTAGCTACTCTAACCGGTACAGTACTAAAATAGCTTTTTAACAATCGACTAACTCTAATAATGCGTAATTTAGTTATTATTACTTAAAGTGGGAACTATTATGCTCCCTCGCAAGTTGCCTTCACCTCCATATCAACGATTAATTGCTGGCACTACCTTAGACTTTTTTTTAATAGCTGAAACAGATATTTAGTGCCTTGGGCGTAGCCAGGAGGTGGTGGGGGTTCAACCATAAACAAAATTTCGGAAATGCGGAAGAGTGCCCAAATTTTAAACGTTATAAAAGGCCCAAAAATAATTTTTGGCGCTCCATATGAGGCCCTGCAGAAGAAGTTTGCGGATGTGGAGGAGAGGCTCACCCAGATGGAGGACGCACGGGCTTTTGGTGTTGATGCGGTGCTGGTGTCTACAGTGTGCAAAAAAGTATTTAATTGTTTGATACCTATGATGGACAGTTATTTCAAGCGCATGGAGGTCCAAAAAGAACATGAGACAATGCTGGTTGTTTCTGACCTTCCGGAGAATGATAACAGGGAAAAGGAAAAGGAAAATGTGGCTGAGTTATTAAAATCTCTTGATAGTAGTGATACAGGTAAAGTCATCGACCCAATTGTAATTGTTTGTATTGGAAGAGCTAGCGACCACCCCAGGCTGTTGAATATTATGTTAATTAATAAACATATTCGCAATAAGTTAGTTCATTCAGGCTGTCGCCTAAGGGATTCCACCAAATATGATAAAGTTTATGTAAGGCCGTCTCTGACAGAGGAACAGTGAGCCTGTCAAAAAGAGTTGCTTGGTAAACTTCGGGAGCTAAGAGAGCAGAATAAAAAGGTTTCACTTCGGTATTCTGCTGATAGTGATCCCTTTTTGTTCAACATCACTCTTAAGGCTTCCCAAAGGTTTCAAAATAGGATATTTTGCGTCTTAATTATCATTATAGTAAACTAAAGCTTATACCTACCATGAAAATTCTGTGTATGAATCCAAGAAGCCTTGCTAACTCCTTAGACGAGATTGATGTTTAGAATTTAGGAGTTGTTGATATCTGCTTTATTTGTGAAACATGGTTCACTGAAACAACTTCTAATGCAATAATCATCAAAAATAGAGAATTTAATGTTTATTGAAAGGATCGACAGCAGCTTCAAGGAGGTGGGCTAGTTCTATTAATTAAAAATATTTTTAGAGTAGTGGAATTTGAAATGGAGGAAAAGTATGATGCAATGGAACTAGTAATGGTTGGCATTTTTCTACAGAAGTCATCTAAACTGAGATTTATTGGTATTTATAGAGAACCTAGTACTATCGAAGAAAAAGACAATCTAATATTTGAGCTAATTAGGAATTTAACAGAAAACTTTGTAAGAACCATGGTTTTAACTGGAGATTTTAACCTGCCAGCGGTAGATTGGTCTTCAGATAAAATAGCTTCAAACACGCAAAATGAAAATAATTGGTTTGAGTTTCTTATAGAGTTAGGTATGTATCAGCTTGTTTCACAACCAACTCGTGAGAATAATTATCTGGATCTTTTGTTCACAAACGATAGAGAAATTTTTAATAATGTCACTGTTGCGCCCAGTTTTTTCACAATCCTACCATGACACTATTTTATCTGAAATTAATCTTAAAATATTTGACAGTTCTTAAAATAAGATTCAAAACTACATACCTGATTTTTTTAAAGCAGATTATGATATGCTAAGTTTGTACTTATCTACAATCAACTGGAAAATTTTATTTGAGGAATGTGGCACAGTAGAAAATGCTTGGCAAGATTCAGGGATATTTTGTTGTTAGGAATCAATCATAAAGAGTGAAGGTGACAAGGATTTACCCTATTTTACCGTGCTTAGCTTTATAAAGAAACAAAAAAGAAAACTGTTTAACAAAATGTTCTCAGAAACATTTTTTTAAAATATTTTTTTGTTTTTACATTAGTTTTATTTATTACATTATTACATCCAATTGTTTTTTATAATATTCATTGAAATTTATTACCCAAAAATGATTTAATCTAATTGACAACCAGCATTTATTTTAATTGAAAACTCTAGAATGATTTATTTTAATTGCATTTTAATTGACAGCGTACAACGCAGAAAAAGTTATTTAATTAGTTATAAAAACATTGATCGAAAGGGCTATCTTTAACATCAAAATATCATATAGTGTCTTATTGCCATATTTTTTAGTGAATAGTGAAGTGATGTATCTTAAGTTGGCAAGGTGAACTGGAATAAAAAAACTGGGTTGACAAAATTTTCTGGAAGAATAAACCCTGGCCTAGCGCTCTACAACTTTTTGGTACGCCATTGAAATGTGCGACAAGAATGGTGATATTTATAATTTATTTATTTAATTGTTATATTTGCAAAAACGCAGGAGTAGTGAAGACATAAACTAACATGCAGTAAGACCACATACCCGTTTGGTGTTGAAATAAACCTTATGGGTTTGTCAATACAGTGCTCCACCCCCCAATTAAATAATTTACATTTTACCCTAAATATTTTAGAATATAATTATTAGTAGGAACCATTCTATGTATACTAGAAAAATCTGGTATAATCTATATGCCGCGCTTACTTTGAGCAAAAACTTAATTTTTGTTCCGGTTTTTGACAAAATAAACCACTAGAACAATTACTGGACAATATTAAGCGTTTTTTCCTGGCAGGGCCTGAACATAGTTTAATTGCTACTGATCTCATTCTGTTCAAATTAGTACCTAAGATGCAATAGCGGTAACTAAAGTGCAAAAGTTTTAACTAAGATTCAAAATTAGTAACTTAGGTAAAAAGGTGAGTAATAACAATAGTCATTTTGGGCTCTTCGTAATATCTTGTTAAATTTAAAAAAAAAATATTGAAACTAAATGGTTCTGTTAATGGAGTACGTGGAGAACAACGTCACAATTTTTTGAATCCTCAAATGGCAGGTACTGTTTGTGTTTTTCGGCTATATGTTTTGATCCGTGAAAATAAAAGTTTAATTGGCTGAAATTGGGGGATCTTTACGTTTACCCTTTTTGTCAGGCGCACACTGTTTAAAAATGATCACTTAGTGTCAATGCCGTGGAAATCATTGACACAAACAATTTGTGTTCAATTGGAAGGGTTTTGAAGTAAGAAGTTAGACACATTAAATTTGATTTAACTATGGCGTATAGCATGGTAAAAAACCTAAATAAGTTAAATTTTAATGACTTTAAAACTGGGCTATTTTTAGAAGTAAAAATCATCACAGTCTTAAGTTAATGATACCAAAAGGCGAAAAATAAAATTAGTTTGTGCAGTTGTACTTCAAAAACAGCAAAAAACTAGATTTTTTTTCCAGAGGAAGCAATTAAAGTGCAAGTCTTATAAATAATTATGTTGTTAAAATACTTCACTGTTTTTTTTTATATTTGCTTTGTTTTGTATTTTTAGTATTATTTTATAATGTGTAATGCTTATTTTTTGTATTACCAACTAGTGATTGATTTGTAATTAATGTATCGCATATTTTGAATTTAATAAAGATTATTCATTTATTCATTTTGTGACGTGAACCGTCTTCTCCTGATGTGCTGACTCACAACCACTAGCGAGTATAAGAGACGCTGTAAAATAAATCGCAATCAGCCTCTATCGTCCGCCCCTGCAATGGACTGAGAAGAACAGGCCTGGAATTCAAGAAAAGATGACCCCGATTCAAATTTCTGTATGGGGATTTTTCACTGTCTCCAAAAAAATGTCATCTTATCTCCACTCCAGTTAGAATAAACAGAAAAAAAGAAAAAAAAATTTAAGAGAGAGATTTTGGCACTAAAAAATAAAATAATTAACAATAAAATTAAAAGAAAAATTATGCATAATTTAAAGTTAATTGTGATAAAAACAAAGCCATAAATAAAAAGTATGGAATGGCATGAGTCGTCACAAATCTTTAATTTATTCATTCAAACCAATTTAAAAAAAAAACTAAAACAATCTCTAAGATCTAATGTCTGTTGAATTTTTCTAAGCAATTGTTTTTAATGTAGGTGCAAATACTAAACAACAAAGTAGTGTATTTTAAAATTTTGTTGTTGTTTATATTTTTCTCCAATACTTAATACTGAAGATTATTCTGCATGTTAACCGTAATTTCGCAAACACAAAACACAAAAAATTTGCCAATGTAAAACTCTTTCATGTTTTTATCGCGTAATGTTGTGAAATATTCAAGGTTTTTTGTTAAATCCGACCTATAAACTTTTTTAGATGCTAAAACTTGAAATATTTTAAATAATTTAAATAATTCAACAATTTTTTTGACTGTGTAGCTACAGGGTTCAATAGAGTCAAAGGAACGTCAAATTTAGCAATTTTTGGGTGGCGGAAAAAAGAACCCATAGCACCGGGTATTATTTAATATTGTCATTGCCACGTGTTAATTAATTTTTTTAACAAATTTTATGTAAGAACTTTATTTAGGTGAAATACAAACAATTTTTTTTTGTTTTAAAAAAGCATTTTTTATGATTTTGGACGATATAAAATATTGCACTTGTTCCTGCCAAAACAATCGGACCCAGTTAGAAGATACCTGACACAAAGTTTTCTGATCACCAGTAAAAGTTTTTTCATTTTAATTTTTTTTTCAAATTTTATTTTTGTCCAATATTAAAAAAATCATAAATATGAACTAAGATCAGCTCGTTTAAATTGATTGAATAAAAAATTTTTAGTTTTTATCAATCTTCAATCTATATGTATACAAGGTTGATTTTATAAAATCGTTTATTTTCTAAGTTAGATTATAATCGTTAAAAATAGCTAATTTTGACGTTGCAAAAGAGCAGAACCTATTAAAGTTTCAGAAACTATATTTCGTATACATTTGAGAGATTCGTATTTTACTTAACATGAAAAAAACTGCAGTTAATAGAACCATCTACAGGTGTCCTAGAGATTGTTTGTTTAAAAAAAAAATAAAAATAATAATAACGCTTGGCCTAAATTCCGCACAAATATAATAAAAACAACTTTCGTTTTCAAAAAAATTTCGGTTAATTATTTTAAGATCACTAGTGCAGAAATTGATGAAATATCGTGAAAATCTTTAAAAACTTTTAGCAAAAAGTTTTATATACAATATTGATAACGTAATAAATAAACACTGCTGCACAATATTTGTCATGCGCTTCTTTAGATGATTTTTTCGCCTTGCGCACAGGTGTTTTTTACCGCCTGTGCCACGGGTGCTTTTTTTCTGTAAACCCAATTTTCAACCTACTTAAGGTCTCTCCGGACAGTTTTCTTAAGTATGGAAAATCGCGATTTTTGGCATACGAGATCTCATGAAATACAGTAATATTTCACTAAAAAATTTATATGAGTGTTAAAAAGGCAGAAATATCACGATTATAAAGTGAACATTCATTATATTATTGTAAGTAATTGAAATAATTGATATTAGAAATCAAATTGCAATGAATTTTTTTTTAAAACCATTGAAAATATTTACTGCACACTATTTATTTAAAAATACTTCCAATAGAGAGACACAGTTACCCTCTTTTACGTACGTAAAAATTAAACTGAATATTGTTGTATTTATGGTTTAATAAAGAATTTTCCGTGAAAAATGGGGGTTAATTTTTTCAAAATTTCGTTAAAACTTCGATTTAATTTAATTTGGTAAAATTTAAAGCTCCAGATAGTATATTTCTATTGAAATTTATAATTTTTGGAAGGCCATAATATCTTTTATATTTTTTAACGCATAAATAATTCTGTAGTGCGTCGTGCGTTTTATCGATTTATTTCAGAGGGTGTGTTTATAAATCGCTTTTAGAGCTCGTCATCTTATGGTAGCAGTGGCGTAGTAGGTTAGCGCCTCGTCACCTTTTCGAAATGACCCGAGATCGATTCCCACATAAAACAGATTTGGCCACAACTTTTTTTTTTGATTTTAATAATGTTTTTTTTATTTTTTTAAAATTTTAAAAATTTATTTCACATAAATTCAAAAAATATCATTATTGTAAACAGGATTTGTTGTCTGCTTTTCGCCAATTAGTCAAATTTTCGTCATTTGAATATCTTAAAATATTATAATAACCAAAAGTATAATAATTCAAAAATAAATTGTGTGTAAATAAAAAAGGGTAATTATTGCTCTTTATTGCATTTGGTTTGCTACTGAATGCTCTGCAATAAAAACTGTCCGGAGAGACCTTAAGGTTAAAATATATTCTTTTAATTTTTTACCTTGATTTTATTTTTCCTTAGACTTGCTGGGTTACCGGTTAGGTTCGATTTATGTATGGAAACTGGCTCTAAATTTGCTTGGCGCCGAATTCCTTTGGCTCCAACGACCCTGAGTCATGTATATCAATTTAACGCGTAGAATACATTTTTAGTTTGCAAACCAAAAAACCCACGAACTTAAAATTCTTAGATGAGGTTGTTTTCTAGGTAATGTTATAAATTTTTTTTGCTGAATCCTAAGTATAAAATTTTATATGTTTAAACGTGGAATAATTTAAATAATTTAAAATACTTGACAGTATTATATAAAAAATTATCTAGGAATTTCGCGTTTATATTTTTTTGTTTTTATATGATAAAAATCTAGACGTGGATTGCTTAACATATAATTAGCAAAGTAAAACATTTTCTATCCTTTTGCATTCTTGACAGAACGTAATTAAACCGCTTATTTTATATTAATTTAAGATAATATAATATAAATATAATATAATATATTAATATGACCTAATAATATAATATAATATATAATAATATTATAATATAAATAACATTTTATTGTCGTACAATTCACAAAATGACAATAACGCACACAAAATTTACAAACATAAAACAAAACAAAAAACATCTTTAGCAGAAAATAATAAACAACAAAGAAGTTTTCATTTTATTAAGAAATTTGTAAACGTAACTCAGTTATTTTTGTTTCAAAGTTAACATACAGAAGAAAACGTCTAATATAGAGCCTTTTTATAATAATATTTTTGGAATGTTATCCATTAATTTTATATCTTTTTTAGCAAAGGTAACCAGATAAAGCAATCAAATAAAAGAATATTAAAAGCCGAATACAAGTCTTGAAAGCTCATAACAAAAGAGTCATGTCTTAAAGCTCATAACAAAAGAGTCATGTCTTTAGTCATAAAAGCAATAAACAAAAATTAGCTATACTTAAAATTTTAGAAGCAAGTTTTAAACAATATGGAGAAAATTTTAAGTTTTGCGAAATAAGTATAGATCAAAATTAAGTATTCAACAAAAATATTTGTAAATTAAATAGCTTAGGAATATTTGTGTATTTGAAAAATTTTAAAGCAGCAGTAATTTTTGTTTGCTTTTCATTTATAATAAAACGAAAGGCTACAGGCAGATGAAATTTAGCTGGCCTTGATAATTTGCAGTTTTAAATTGACTATTTACAATCAAACCCTATTTAAAATTTTTAGCAAATATAAATTAATATTAAAGATTCTAGCAAAAGCCAAAACAAAGTATTCGAAAAAAAGCCTTATATTAAACGAAATAGTATTAAAGGTACAGTAAGTCTAAAAACTTAATGCCAGAAAAGACTGAAACAAGTCTTTTTAAAACAAGCAAATTAATAATAAATTTTATTAAACTTTCAGAAAAAACAAAACTCAATGAAAAAATTAAGTGTAAAAACTGTGGTTTGCATTTTTTTAAAATGAAATGAATTTAAGAATTTCTCAAAGCGTGGATAAATTTTTGCATGCGTAAATCAGCTATTATCATACGACGCTATTAATTGAGTCACACGTCACCGCAACGGTACAAAAATAATATTATTATTATTAACGTAAATTTAAAACCAAATAGTCAGATATAAACTCGAATGCCACCAGAGGCCTATTTCATAAAGAATTAGTAAATTTTCAATTTACAAAACTCCGCCTATTTTTTGAAAATTACATGATAGAGGATATACGACACGCGAATATTAATCGTTCAGCGGAGATGAATGACGTGGTTGCGACCAACCACCAGCGCAGTGCAGTGCGCACAGATGCTCGCCCTGGATTAGAAGTCAAAAAACCAATGTATATTTAAAAACGCCATTTATTGTGCAGAAAAATAATAAAAAAGCAAAACAATTGACTTTATGTCATAACTCATAATATATGTTTTTTTACCTATTGTTTTTTTACTAATATATTGATATAAAATAAATATTAAAGATTTGGTATAAGATTTTGGCCCATTTTATGTAAATTACAAAATGCACTTACTCAGTTTGCTATGTTTAAATTAAAACAAATTTCAAAACATTCAATGTTACTCTAGCTGTACTTTTTACCGACTTCAGGCCCCGTAATAAAATTAATTCGAAATACAATAGCGATTTACGTTATTGTTTTTTTTTAAATTTTTTAAATATTTATTTTGCGCGGCGGCTGTCGCGACCGCTCTGCGCCTCTACAGTGCCGTTGAGTTTAAGTCTGAAAAGCCTTGAAAAAATTTAGTTTTAATATAAGGCGATTTTTTTACAATTACTTTGCCAGTTAATTTTTTACAATTACTTTGCCAGTTTGTTTTATGTAATAGAAAACATTAAAGAAAAACTCACCTTATATTAAATCAAAATTTATCCACGCTGTTGAAATTTCTTAAATTGATTTTCGTCAAATAAAAATGCAAACTAAAGCGTTTACACAAACAAAATTTATTGAATTTTGTTGTTTCTGAAAGTTTCATAAAATATATCATTAATTTGCTTGTTTTAAGGAGACTTGTTTCAGTCTTTTCTGGCATGAAGGTTTCAGACTTATTTTTTTAATACTATTCCATTTAATATAAATTTTTTTTCGAAACTATGTTTCGGTTTTTGCTAGAATTTCTGATTTTAAAACAATCGATTCAATGCATTTTTCAAAAAAAAGTAAACAAAAAAATTTACAGAAAATCTTTAAACTTAATAATATCAATATATTCAATATTCAGAAATATAAAATATATTTTTTAAAAATTTTTTGTAAAGGATTTTTTTATTTTTAGAAACTCTCGTTTTGTTGATGTTTCTAAAATACGACGCTTTATAATCGAGCGTTGTAAAAAAAGTAAAGTCGAGTGATTTGCAATGTAGAATGCAAAGCGTTAGAGTACTGAAGTTTTAGATTACAATTTTAAGTCTTGTATGGCCTATATTTCACTCAAAAAACTAAAAACAAGTATTTTTTCGCATTTTTTCAATAACAAACTCGTTTAATTTGTTATTGAAAAAATTCAAAATTTTTATATTTTTAATATAAAAATTTCCATATTTAATTATATGTGATGACATAAGACGAACAATTAAAATTAAGCAGTAATAGCGTTTTGAAAAATTTATTAGAATGCAAACTATTTTAAAACCCATTTTTTTATGGTTGAATTATATCTGGCTGACGCTTAAAATTAAAATGGAGACATGAGAGGACCAATTAAAATTGTGCGGTAATGACAAGAATACGTAAAATTTAATTAATAAAGAAAAGAAAATAAGAAATGAAGAACAAATTATACGGGCTATGTGTGGATCCAACCTAAATGCATACGTATGCATATGTTTATATGCATACGTATGCATATGTTATGCATACGTATGCATAAATTCGTATGCATACGTATGCATATTTTTTTAGTTATATGCATACGTATGCATTTTTTGAAACTTTTAAGAATACGTATGCATTTTTCTAGAAAGTATGCATACGTATGCATTTTTTTGCAACTTTTATGCATACGTATGCATAAAAGTTAGAAAAAATGGCTAACTCGGTTTTACTCGTCTTTTTTACACGACTTTTATTTTTAAGGTTAAGCCCATGCGTTCTTAAACCTAAGCGAAACCTTAAAAACAACCTAAGCTTTTACTTTTACAAATAGCTGCGCGAAAAATTTTAGGTTGTTTTTTAAGTTTTGCTTATTCTTAGTAACGCCTAAGCTTAACCTTAATTAAAAATAAAAGTCGAGTAAAACCGAGTTAGCCAAAAAAATGCATACGTATAATAACTTATATGCATACGTAGACATTTTTTTCCAACTTTTATGCATACGTATGCATAAAAATTAGAAAAAAAATGGATACCTATGCATAAAAGCTTCAAAAAATGCTATGCATATACTTTGCGGAAAAATGCATACGTATGCATATAACTAAAAAAATATGCATACGTATGCATATGAATTTATGCATACGTGTGCATAACATATGCATACGTATGCATATAAACATATGCATACGTATGCATTTAGGTTGGATCCACACATAGCCCGTTATAATTTGTTCTTCATTTCTCATTCTTCTTTTCTTTATTAATTGAATTTCATGTATTCTTGGAAATGACGTTTAAAAAAAAACAAATAAGAACGCAGAATTTTTTTTAATTCCATCTTTTCACAAAATATACAAAAATTAACTAACTTTAGCCCTTAAGGTTACAAATTAAGTAATTTGATAAATAATTATAAGGTTACAAATTAAGTAATTTGATAAATAATTATTAAAATAAATTAAGTAATTTGATAAATAATTATTAAAATACTGTTTTTAATCTTTGTTATTAATCCACTTTAGTAAAAGTTTTGAATATTTTTGCTTTCAAATAGTTGTTTCAATACAGCAAATATCGCGGTCAGCTAGAATATATTTGCCCATAGTAAATATAAAAAAATCAGTCAAATATAGCCGTTTAAAAATTGGGATTACTTCAGCCTATATAGTTATACAGAAACTGCTGTATTGACATGAATTTGTCATGAGTATATATTGCTCGATTAAAACGTCGATCAGGATAGTAGATATTTTAACCTTGAATTGAAAAACAAAAAAAAATGACATTTTTATGCATGAAGCTCTTTCAAAATTTATTTTGAAGTTAAATTAAGATGTTTTACACTGCGCTAAATTAATATATTAAAACTATAAAATTTATTAAATAAGACCCATAAATACTAAAAGTTTGCCCTTTAAAAATTTCCAAGAAGTGTAATTAAATTATATATTTAAATATTGTAAGCATTAATTTATTTAATTTTAATTATTGACTTTGATAAATAAAAAAATTGTTTGCACTTTAATGTATGTGCAATAAAATATTTTCGTTTTGCACAAAGATTTTTTAAACTACCTTTTTTTAAATAAAGCATGAATTACAATTAATTTAGACATAGTGTTCAATTATAATTATACCAAAAATATATAACATAATAATAAAGGAAAAATATGCGACTTCATATATTTCTCAGACACATTGACTGTTCTTATTAAGACGCGCCCTAATAAGAGCGCACTTTTATTAGGGCACTCGGATGTGCTAATTAGGGCTTTGTTTCTGAAAGACGGGCCCCTATTAGAGCGTGTAATTGCTCGTATTAGGGCCATGGCGCGCCCTTATTAGCACACTTACCAATTTTCAAAAAAAAGATTATTTATAAGTCTGTTTTATGCGATTATTATCGTAGCTGCAATCGCTCAGTGGTAGTGATTCGTCCTACCACTGAGCAAGTGACGGGTTTGTACATGATGGTAGATTATTTTAAAAATTTTTTCCTTACAAAAAACTGTCAATTTTATTTTTTGTTTTATTATTTTTCTTTTAATTTAACATAAGTAGCCCACCAAAAAAATTATTGTTTATTTTTGTTATTGTTTTTTTTTAGAATTTATACTTGCATTTGGTACACCATAACTATTGAGTAGTTTATCTTTCCAATTTATTTTTTGTTTAAAACGAAAAGGTAAGAAAATTTTATTGTACTAAAAATTATGGTATGACTCTAAACAATAAGGACCTTCGTAGTAAAATCAATTTTCTTACAAAAAACAACTGTTCCGTGCTCCCTTATGTTTTTTCTTAAAAATTGAGACTATTCGCATTTTATTTAATGCGCAAGTATAATTTCCAAAACACAATAACAAAAATAAACGACTATTTTTTCGGTGGGCTACTTCTGTTAAATTAAAAAAAATAATAAACAAAAAATAATATTGTAAATTTTTTTTAAAGAAAAAAATTTAAAAAATCTGCCTTCTGCGAGATTCGAACCAGTCACTTGCTCAGTGGTAGGCCGAATCACTACCACTGAGCCATTGCAGCTATGATAGAAGTCGCATAAAACAGACTTATAAATATTTATTTTTGAAAATCGATAAGTGTGCTAATTAGGGCGCGCCCTTATTAGGGCCACGGTGTGCTAATAAGAGCGCTTGCACGCCCTAATAAGGGCCCTCCTTTCAGAAACAAGGCCCTAATTAGCACATCTGAGTGCCCTAATAAAAGCGCGCTCTTATTAGGGCGCGCCCTAATAAGAGCAGTCAATGTGTCTGAGAAATATATGAAGTCACATATTTTTCCTTTATTATTATGTTTTATATTTTTGATTATACCTCACTTAAACATATGTTTTGAGTTTCAACGCACTAACAAAAATAATAAAAAAAACGCCCGAACATTAGAAAATGTTTACCTTCAATGTTGTGATTTTAAGCTGTATATAATACTATTAAGAAAGAGCGATGAAGATAAATTTTTAAATTTATCTACGTTTACTATTTTTTTAAAATAACACCGTGGGGCTTAAGGTCTTGCCGCACTCACGCGTTACCCCAGAATAATTTTATTCTATTTTTTTATATTTTTTTATTGTTGCCGTATGGTTTTTAATTTGCAGTAAGGAAATTTGTTCGTTTTTCACTTTGAAAATTAGCCATTTTTATAAAAAGATAAGGAATAACTATGATCAAAACAAACAAAAATAATTATAAAAGAATGTTTATGAATTTGCTTAGTTGTAAGCTTGAACTCATATTCATTATATTAATTTCCGCCAATTTCAGTTTCTTGTTAGTGATAAAACATATAAACTTTCCATTGCAAAGAGTGACACATTACAGATTCAAACAAAATACAACATTTCGTTTTAAAAATGCGTCTTTCTTCCAAGAATTTCTTATGATCCAACAATTATTAAGGATATTAATATTATTCAGGGATGTGATTATTCCAAATAACAATCAGTTAAGCTGTTTGGTTAACAAATGAAATTATAGCCATTCCACAATCCAACTTTCATAACCGACATGCGTGACACCTGGAGGTTTTACTCCATTGTTGGTTGTGTACATATGACAATCATTCTGTTCATGTGCTATAAATCTTGTTTTATATGATGTAATTAAGTAATTAATAAAACTGTTCGTCTCTATGAAAGTTTTAATGTTGATACTGATGATGATGATGATGTATATATATGTATATATATATATATAATACATGAAATTGAAATAGAATTAAAATATTGAGAAAAATTGTAATTAAACATTTTTTTTGTGTTTACATAAATTTTTTTTTGTCAAATTAAATTGAAGTTATTGAACATATTGAACATATAATATAAAAACTTATATGACGTAATGACAAATACTATAGAACAATTTGAAGGCCCTTAAAATTCTGAAAATTCATTTTGTTAGTATATATATATATATATATATATATATATATATATATATTAACAAAATGACAGAAGAAATTATTTAATTTTAAACATGAAAATTTATGGCACCGCAGATTGGCTGAAGCTCAAGGCGACACATGGTTCTAATTCTGCACATCTCTGCCCACATTCCAACAGGTTACCGGCACTGAATCCATCAATGTATTTTTGCTCATTGTTCCCAGTAAATCTGTAGTTTTCCTGATAGAGGTGAAACTCTGTATCTGAGCGCTGTCCGTCATCAGTTACTGAAACAAATTTTGTTTACATAAATGACTCTTCCAAATTCATGCATTTTATTTTTTAACTGAAAAAACATCAAAAAACCACTTTTTATTCACATTCTAAACCGGGTTTAATTACTGATTATCAATCCAGTCTTTAAACCCACTGCATTGCATTTTGTAAATGTAAAACTCCTAAAAAAGTGTTTTTACTTAGAACGAAAAAGAAGAAAAGTAAAGGATTAATATCGGATATTTTACACTCCAGTTAGATTTATATGGATACGCTGTGGTCTGGTTTCTCGCCGCAAGATTTGGTTAAAATTACAATTAAATTCACTGCAAAATCTTTTTTGACTTTTGTTTTTTTTTTGCCAAAAAATATAAAGTTTTCTATACAATAAACACAATATACTGCACTATAATCTTAACAATGAAGGAACTAAAAAAAACAATAAAAGTTGCTATTTTTTGACAAATCATTTGTAATATGAATTTTTATATATCAAATAACAATTATTGGGAATACATATAAGTACCAAAAACCGACATAGTTTGAGTGTCACATTTTTTAAATAACTGACACAATATTTTGATGAAAATAATTTTGTGGCCCAGATAATTTTATGGAATCCAGAATTAATGCCAAATTTATTATTAAACAAGCGATTTTAGCAAAACCCACTTTCCTATCAACGTTTTTACAGTAATTGAATGTGTTGTGCATGCTTGTATGCATCTTTTTTTCATATACCTGAAAATTCACATAAAGCTGATCTTAATGCGTTAGGTGGATCGTCGTAGCCCAAACACTCTGTCATGGGATTTAGCATACCCAAATATTTTTGGTTTGCTGTAGCTCCGTCCGGTTGCCCTCTGATGTAAACAAAAATAAAATCAAACATAGCAATGATGACATGGCAATACAACATTAAAATGTCATTAAAATTATATTATATTATATTATATTTTAACACTTATTTTTATAGCATTTAGGAAAAACATTTTTTTTTCCAAATTCAAAGATATAGGTAGGATTTTAAAAACATTTAATTCAATAAATTAGTAAATAAATAACTCAATAACTCAAATAATAAATAACTCAATTCCCACACAATATGATGGTTACTGCAGTAGCAGCACCAAGCCGACGCGAAGCGTCGGCCGTGGGTTGTGGGGGGGAGGCAAAATTTTTTTTAAATATGCACTGAAAACTGCTAAAAATATGTTATTTATTAAATAAGATATTTATATTGACGCAAAGCGTCGGCCGGGGAGTCTAGGGGTGTTTTACCCTCCACCGAAGGGAATAATTTTTTTTTAAATATGCACTAAAAACTGTTTAAAAATTGTCTCTAGTCAATAATATGGGCATCATATGGTTTTTATGACCTAATTCCTAAAGAATTTGTTTGTAATGTTTCTTAAATTAATATGATCTTAAAATTTTGTACCATATCCCAATAAGGGTTTTTTTAATTCTGTTAAGAAACAATCTTATTTAAAAACAAATAATTGGCTAAAACCATAAATAATATAAGTAATAAATAATATAAACAAAGTTATTTAAAACTATCGTCAATTTTTTTATTATAATTTACCCTTTAATATTTTTTTGTAAAAAATTAATTTTTAAGAAATTTTTATGTATTTTTTTGGTTTCCCTTTTAATTCCGCTTTTTTTACTAAATTGTTATTCAAAATACTAGTCGATACCTTTCTGTACATTTTAATTTGCGTTGTAAATTTTTGTAAAATATATTTTCATTTAATGTAAAAATAATTAATATTCGATCTTGACTTTAATTGTATACTGCTTTAAAGATTTTTTTGTTTAGCGCTCCACAAAATCAATAGTTTTTGCGTTTTTTTAAACTCTGCTTGTTTATTTCAAAATAAGTCTATTTTGTGCTTGTGTTTGTTTTTTTTTGTTTACACACGTTTTCCACACATGACTCGCGCGTCCTTCATGCCATTTATAATTTGTTAGAATCGAATTTTTAGTAAATGTGGTTCTCCAATACCAACCTCCGGTACTGCCAGCGGTTGCTCCAGGATCTTGTTGCAATCCAATCCAAAAATGAGTCTAAAGAAATATTCTTAAAATGACAAGACAATTTCAATTTAAAACAACAAAATAGAGCAAAAAATAGGATAAAACAAAACAACTAGTGTTGTAAACAGTAATGATTTTTGATCATTTTAAATAAAAGTAAAAGTACTTCAAAAAATTTATATATAAGTAAAGTAAAATTATAAGTAATTTGTGATTTTTGATTTAAGTAAACTTTACTTTACTTAAATGTGCGGTGCAGAGTCAAACTTTGTGTCTTTGATTGTGATAATTTTTGTGAAGACCTTACTTCTGCCCTGCCCCCAAAAGCTCACAAAAATTTTTTTTTCGGAGTCAAACTTTTTGTCTTTGATTGTTATTTTTTTGTGATTTGTAATTTTTTCGCTTAAAAACCAAACGACGGCAGTGATTTAATTAAGTTTTCACAATATTTTTGCCTTCATTTTGTATTTTTAGCGAAGAAATTGAGAGTTTCTTGTATGGAAACTCATTATCTCGAGAAAGACTGCACCAATATTAACAATCAAGGTAGTGTTGTGATAGTTAGCCAAAAATCATAGTAGGTAGTTAACTAGTTTTAAAATTATAAGTATGTAGTTAAGCAGTTAAATAAAATTACAAATTGGTAGTAAGTAGGTAGTTAAATAATTAAAATTTTAAAGCTAGGTAGTTAAGTAATAAGTAGTAAGCAGGTAGTTAAGTAGCTAATTCCTTGACTAAAGTTAAAATCTTACAGGCTGAAATTTGAGGCGTAACTCCTCGCTGTCAGGAAGAAAAGATAATAAACGCGAGAGAAAAAATAATAATAATAAAAGTTGGCAGAGATGATGTAACTTTAACCAATTATTATAAAGTTGCGTCAGGTGTTTCTCTACACGTGATATTTCTTCAAATAACGAGTGGTTACTTTACCACCCCGCTGTTTTCACCCTGATAGAATTTGTCTTTAGTTGTATACTTATATTAAAGTCTTAGTAGAACTTAAATAAAAAAAATAAAAATCTGCATTGTATTTTAAATAAAATTTAAAAAAAACAAACAAACAGATTTTTGTTTTATTTTGTACTAAAAAAAGCAATGAAAATTTGTCTTATTAAAATTAATTTCAACAATTTACTTACGACGTAGTTGAAAAACTAAACTATTAATAGTTTTTGCACTAAATGAAACGTTTTATAATAAAATAAAGCAGCACTTTTTTGTTGTTGCTTCACTTAAAGGATTACTATATTTTAAATTGGGTTCATTAACTATAAAGCACCTTGCGAATAAAATCACTGTTGAGTTTTCATCTACGGATTTTTCAACGCGTGAAAATTAATGTGGACAGACACATACATGTTGTCACTTGTGTAATAATTGCGCGACTGCGTACTTCACTAAATACTTTCTGTCTATTTCGTTAACTACTTACTGCCTATTTCGCTAACTACTTTCTGCCTACTTTTTTTAAAAAACTAGTAGTAAACAAAGTAGTTAAAACAAACAAAGTAGTTAAAACTACTTTGTTAACTACTTGTATTAACTACTTTATTTTTTTGAAGTAGGTAGTTAAATAGGTAGTTAACTACTTTTAAAAAGAAAAATAGGTAGTTAAGTAGGTAGCCAAAATCATGGTAGTTAAGTAGTTGAGTAGTTAACTACATAAGTAGTTATCACAACACTAAATCAAGGTATCAAATTAAAGTAAAATATGACCGCTTTCATTAAATGAAGAATTTATAACTTGTCGTTTTGTAACTTTTTGTAACTAAAAATCCTTATACTCATTGGGCAATCTTTCACGCAGAGAATTGTCGAAAAACGCAATTTTTTAAGGGTCGTAACTCCTGAACCACTGTTTGTTAAAAAACGTTTTTGTAGGTTATTCGGGGCAGGGGTAAAATTTTCAGAAAAAAATTATCACAATCAAAGACAAAAAGTTTGACTCCACACAGCAATTTTAAGTAAAGTAAAAGTAAACCTATTTTTTTAAGTAAAAGTAAGAGTAAATGTATAATAAAATTAATTTTGAAACGGAAAAAATACCGATTTTTAGAACTTCAGAGCTGCGTCCCAAATTTTTATGCTAATTTTATGTATTATTTTCATTTTAATAGGTTTTTTGGTCTAAATAAATGGTGTTTAGCATGTTACGGCTTAAATAATTTTTTTCCACTCATTTTCCTACAAGCTCATAGGGAATCGAGTGGTTTTAATTAATTAAATTTTACTAAAATTATTTTAAGTATTTGCGTGTAAAAATCCGAGTAAGAGTGAAAGTAAAAGTAATTAAAATTTAAAAAAGTCGGTAAAAGTAAAAGTAATTGAAATTTCAAAAGTGGAGTAAGAGTAAAAGTAAAAGTATTCCAAAATCCTAGTGTTTTGACAGTTATCCAAAAACTCAAAATAGGTAGTTAACTACTTTTAAAATTATAAGTAGGTAGTTAATTAGGTAAATAAAATTAAAAGTAGTAAGTAGGTAATTAACTACTTGAAATTCTTAAACTAAGTAGTTAAGTAGCAAGTAGGTAAGTAGGTAGTTAAGTAGTAAGTAGTTAAGTTGGTAGTTAAGTAGTTATATACTTATATACCTATATTAAAGACTTAGTAGAACTAAAAATTTGAATTCTTAATGTGTTTAATAATTAATTATATTCATATTTTTTTGGATTTTGCTCGTTATGTTTAACAGTAATTTTAAGACTGCTATAGAGTGATAATATAATGTAGTTAAAATCAGGAAGTTTTTTTACAAGACAAAAATTATTTATTCCAAAGTTAACTTAAAAAATTTAAACATAATAATCCATTTAGGGTGGATTTAAAAAAAACAATGTGTGTTGTCTCTTTTTTATCATCTTGTTGAAAAGCGGCAGAGCGCAAATTTTGTTTAAGCTCAATATTCATTTTATAACAAATTTATGATTGCTTTAAATTACTTTCTATCTCAAACATTTTTTAAAGCATGCATTGGATTCATAATAAATATAATCAATATACATAGTTTAAAAAAATTTATTTTTTTTTGCTTTTTTCAATTTAAATACTTAAATTAAAAAATAAAAAAATTACTCTACTTTACACCAGATTATATAATAACAAACAAAAAAAACATTTTTGTTTTATTTTAACTAAAAAAACAATCAAAGTTTGTCTAACTACAGTTTGTTTCAACCACATATTTTATGACGTAATCTTTATTAAACTTTAATAAAAACATTACTACAATTTGAATTGGTTTCATAAACTGTAAAGCAATGTGTGTAAAAAAACAGTTACGTGTCCATATATGGATTTTTATTAAAAACACTCAAAGAAACTTTTAAAACATGATAGTGGGCAACCGCCTCCCCTGTCTGGCAAAACCACCCAGTTTTGTGAGGTTCATAGGTTTAAATTTGTTAATATTATGTTAAAATTACCCCTGCTATTCATAAAACTTTTGGACCCGGTCCACTTCGGACTGGGTCCGTTGTGATCATCGGAAGGTGACCGGGTCCAAAAAACGAACCTAGTCCACTTTTCCGATGAAAAAAAACGGATCTTTACGATGATAAAAACGGAACTAGTCCACTTTTCCGATGATCAAAACGGACCTTTTCGATGATCAAAACGGACCCAGTCCACTATCTGATGATCAAAACGGATTGCAACTGTTTTTTACGGCGACCGGTCTGCGCAAAAAACGGACCCTAGACTGGGTCCGTTTTATGAAATGGAAAGTTTTATGAATAGCACGGTACAATTGAAAAGGCATTTATAAATTTAATTAATCTAAATAATTTAGTTTAAAAAATCAAAAGAAAATAAGAGTAACTAAATCAGATTTACAACATATTTTTTGTTTTTATATCTTCAATCGCACTTACTGCACGCAATTTCAAAACGACAGCCTAAATTGCGTGATACAGTTAAAAGCTCAGTAGAAATAATCTGAATTAAAATAAAGTGATAATGCACAAAACTTATGTTTCGCGTTGGTTTGGCACGTTATGCGAGAAAGTTGCGGCGTTACTAAGGCGTTATTAAGGCAAAAAAACATATCAAATAAAAACCTTTAAAATTTTTGAGTTAACAAATAAAAAAAAACTATTTTTAAAAATATTTAATAATCCACTTTTATTTTTTTATTCAGTATACCAACTTGTGATGTTCCTGAGAAAGGCCAAAACCTACCCCAAAAACGGTAAGCAAAATCAGCGACTAAGCTAAGCCTAAGCAAATCCCAAGCTAAACCTAAGCAAAATCTAAGCTAACCCTAAGCCTAAGCCTAAGCAAAACCTAAACCTGAGCAAAATTTAAGGCTAAGCAAAACCTAAGCTAAGCCTAAGCAAAACCTAAGCCTAAACAAAATCTAAGCTAAGCCTAAGCCTAAGCAAAACCTAAGCTGAGTAAAACCTAACCTAACCCCTCCCCTGTCATTTTTGGGGTAGGTTTTAGCCTTCGGCACCCTTCCAATATCATGTATAAAAATTATAGATTAAAAATGCTATGTATAGAATCAATCAATAAAACGTTTAAAATTAAAACGTTGGGACGCATTATAAATAATCCTTCAGCAAAATGGTGCGCTTTTATTTCTCATAAGCTAAAAAAAGTCGGTGGATTGGAATATTTACTTGATTGCACTTACAATTTTACAAATCTTCCTGTTAAGTGGAATGGCATTGAATTGAATTATTATATTGACGCTCTAGAAGCATATCAAGAAGTTGCGATAGAAAATTTGTTAAACTATACTGCCGGGAAGCCATTATAGACGAAAAAATAAACAATAATTAGTACATAATGATAGACAATAAAACAGTTTATCATCATGAGCTCGTAACAAAAAACTGTGACCAATTAAAAAACTTTCTCAATGAAAAACGAAACTGGAAGCCGTTTCCATTAGTTAAAAATATATACAATTTTCAAAAATTCAATCAAATATATTATAATCAAATTAAAGCAGCAGTCAATCGCGTGTGGGGAGACATTCTTAAATCTGGAATTACACAAGAATGATACCCACTAGAATGGAAGCCGTTGAATACATACAAAGAAATAAAAAACTTATTTGTTATTAAATAAACAGAAGGAGAAGACCCAGCATCAATTAAACATTGGAATGAAATAGTTGGAGAACAACAATGTTCTTTTTGGACAGAAAACTTTATAAACATATAATCAATCAATCTTTACAACAATATAATCGGAAACAAAACTTCAAGTTCTACAATTTAAAATTTTACATAGAGTGATAGGCTGCAGGAAATGGCTCTATAAATATAAACTACAAAATCTCCATTTTGTATCTTCTGCAAAAATGTACCATCTATAGACAACCTCGAACACTACTTTTTAAAATGTCCATCTTTGAATGAAATATGGTTAAATGCCTCAGAGTATTTCAAATTAAAAGAAGAGATAACATTTACTATTTCAATAGAAAATTGCATACTTTTACAAAATAGTGACAATGAAATAGTTAAAAAATGGCAAGAATATGCTCTTTGGTTAAAATATTTTATTCATATTCAAAAAAGTGAAGAAATAAATCCAAGCTTCTGTGCTTTTAAAAATTTTGTGAAAACGAAAATCAAAACAATAAATACCGTAATTAAATTAACAAAATCAAATAAAGAAAGATTACTTAAATGGAAAAACTGGTGATAAATTGTACATGTAGCCCTGTTTTACCCTACTAACATTAATTAAATTTGAAATAAAAAAACACAAAAAAATGGTTTTATAATTATTATTCAAAAAGAAAAGTTTGGCAAATATCAACACATGCTAATGTGTACATCCAATATTGTACACGAAATCTGTGATAAAGTCATTATGTTGCATGGTGTTTTTTGTAATATTTTGTATGGTATTTGTTATTGTAGTGATATTTATAGTACTATAAATGTGTTGATATTTGTTATTGTACGCTATTATTATTTCCAATAAACCTTTAAAATAAAATAAAATCCCTCCGGGGCTGCCGTTTTGGGGGGGTGTGTTTTCCTTTTATGGGATTTTATTGAGGTTTATCTTTTTTTTTTTGCTTTCTAGAGTTTTCTAAGTTTTATATATATTTTGAAAAATTTTTTTTTTTAAAAAATTTTTTGAAAAATATATTTTTTAGCATTTTTCTATTTCTCATAACTTTGGTGAGCAAATAGGGTAGAACTCCGGAGCTCCGGAGCTCCGGCAGTTACTTCAAAGCTCCTAAAACCACAGCTCCGCTCCGTAGTTTCGGCGCACATCACTAATAAGAAGAATATATAACACAAGAGAATGTCCAAATGTAGACTAAATTTTTGATCAAAATTTTGCTAGAAAAGTCGCACTTTCGAACAATGTGTGCAACTTTTCTAGCAAAAAATTGCCATTTTTGCTAGAAAATGGCGAATTTTTGCTAGAAACATCGCACACAAGTTTGAAAGTGCAATTTTTCTAGCAAAAAGTCGCCATTTTCTGCTAGTTTTCTTGCGCTGCGATTTCTAACACAGTGTTAGTTTTCTTGCAGTGAGGACTGCTACTGTTTTTTCACTCAATACTGCTTTATTTGCACTGCGATTATTTTTTGCACTGCAAGTCTAGCTGTGCAAAAAAAACAAAGTGGAGCAAAAATTTTTGCGTTAACATGAGTAAAAGTTGTTTTTTGACGTTAAATTTTTAAAAACTTTTTAGTTTTAATGAAATAAATTGACTTTCCAACGTTTTAAATTAAATAAAACAAGTTTTAAAGTGTTTTACTCCATTGAAAATGACCGCGTCTGTATTTTTTTATTGTGCAGCCAGACTCGCAGTGCTAAAATAATCGCAATACGAATAAAGCAGTATTGAGTGCAAAAAAAATCGCAGTCCCCACTGCAAGAAAATTAACACTGTTTAAAAATTGCATCGCGAGAAAACTAGCAGAAAATGGCAGATTTTTGCTAGAAAAGTCGCACACAAGTTTGAAAGTGTGAGTTTTCTAGCGAAATTTTGGTCAAAAATTTAGTGTAGAGTCTGACATTTTCTTGTGCTATATATTCTTGCTAATACCAACATTAAAGCGAGGTTGTATAAATTTTTAAAGTAAATTATAGGCGAATCAAGCTTAAAAAAACTTGATGATTTTCAGGATTAAATCAATTATTTAACAGCCAAATAATTTAAAATTTAAAAAAAGGGTTTACTATTAAGGTTTAATATCTTATATTTATATACTTTATTTTAACAAGAATTAATGAGATTCCTCAATTTACAACATAAATGTAAATTTTCGAGGGTTAAAGTGGACTAATTTTTGTAAAATTTTGTAAAAAGGCGGAATTAAAAAAATATTCAACATACCTGTGCCTTAAAACAACTAAATTGCACAACTTTAATGGGTCCTCTTATGTCTTTGTACAAATTTAAAAGGTTTTGTTAGATATAATTCAATCAAAATAAAATAAATAAAATTAACATTAAATTTAATTAAAATTTCATTCTAATCAGTCTAATCTGATAAGATGATTTTTTTAAGATAATCCTTAAATTTTTTTAGGAAATGCTTTAAAAAACTTTTTGTACCAGCATAACAAGCAGCGTTTCTTGTATTTGCAAAAACAGGAAGAGTGTAGGAGAAGTGAAGGTTTATAATAATTTAACATGTAATAAAACCACATACCCCTTTGGTGTTGAAATAAACTTTATGGGTTATTAATACAGCACCCCCCGCGCCACAAATAAAAGTAATAAATTTTAATTAAATTTTACTTTAAATACTCTGCTCATGTACTGCTATATCTTTCTGGAATACTTTTTCAAAGTAAAGCTAAGATGTAGCATAACTTAATAGCAAAACCAAAAAAGTTTTAGAGCAAAAAGAACGGAAATATTTTGGAAAAACCCAGAAAAAATATTTACAACTTTAAGCTAAAAAATAAATTAAAAATAATTAATAAAAAAATAAAAATAGACAGAAGGCCTAATTAATTAGAAAGAATATCATAATATATAACCAAAAACAAAAGTTACACTTTCTGCGCTTCTCTGGACGTGTAATGGACAAATAAGTAAAATAGTTGCGCGTCATCAGCAGAGGCTATTTTACTTATTTTACAACTAGAAACAAGCTGAAAATTTTTTTATAAAACAATTTTAGCAAAATGCTTAAAAGAATTTTTAAGTGAAGAATGAAAAAGCTTAATATGCATAAAAGATTGAAATTAGTTTTGGCAGCAAGGTTCTAGCACGTGCAACAGACCAAAAAAATTAACAAATAATAATAATAAAGCTTACTTTTTTTAAAAAACAATAAATATATAAAAATATAAATAAAAAAGCGTAAAAATACAATAAATACAACAAATACAATATTAAATAAAAAAGCGTAAAAACGAAAAAAAAATTTTTTCATAGAAACGAAAGAGATAGTGTGATTTTGGATGCAGTCAAAAATGTAAATGAAAGATTTACAAGATTTTACACTGAGCACATAATTGTAAAAACAAAGTGAAACCAAGAAAATTTTTTTAAATTAATGGTTAAAATATAAAAAAAAACAAACTAAAGTTGTACAAAGGGCCAACATAATACTATAAAAATTATTTAAGGAAATATTACTGGATTTTCGAATATATCTTATAACTTTAAAATTAAATTCATCCGTTTTATTGAAAACATTAATGTTTAGATTGCCTTTATGATCTGTAATAATATGAAGATTTAGATAATTAATAATTTTATGAGATATACTGGTGTCAGATAGTGGTAATTCTTTAGGATAAATTTCTTTAAAAATTTCATAGAAATTACTACAGTTGAAACAAATTAAATCATCAATATATCTAAATGTAAATTTGGTTTTGATACGATTTCTTAAATTAGATTTTAAATATTTAAATTCTAAAAACGATAACGTTAATTCGGCAATTTGTGGGGAAGCATTACCCCCATGGGTATTCCTGAGCTTTGCCAAAAAAAAATTTTAGCGCAAATTATATACGAATTTTTGACAATGAAATTAATAATTTGTAAAATTTGTTCCTTGGTAAAGCAAACATTATTATTTGAAATATCTGAGTAATAACATTTATTATAACCAACTATAAGATATTTTTTACCTGCGTTGCTAAATAAGAGATTAATTAGACCCGTAAGATTAGCTAATACCGTATCGTGAGGTAAACTAGTATATAGTGTGCTAAACACATCCATTAAACATTATCGCTATCCACTAAACATTTTGACAACGCTGTTGATATTATTAGCTTTGTTTAAAACTTCCAATGAATTATAAATAGACCAGTATGTACAGCCGATTTTATCTTTTAAAGTAAAGCAATAACTTTTAAATTGATTACGAAGAAATTTTAATATTGTACTTAACACAATGGATAAAGGTTTAGTACTACATTTACTGGCACCGGCTATATGACGAAATTTTAAGTAATTTTAGTAATTTTAGGATTTTTAAGTAATTTAGGTATACTAAAAAGTAACGGTAGACATAACTGTTCTTCGCTGAAAGTGTAAACAAATTGTGTACTAAAATGCTGATGTTTCTAAATTATATGGTCGATATTTACATAGGAAATATTTTTGTATACATTATTGCCTTGAATATTTAATTGTCTAGAATTAATTACAATATCAATACCTAGTTCGTTGCAAATAACAGTGACATAGAATTTTTTACAAATGAGACCAAAAATAATGCTCTCCTTGTCGATAGTAGTGATAATAAATTTTTCAAAAAATAAGTTTTCCAAAATATTTCTTGATAAATTTTTCGTTAAAGTTACCATCAGGATAAGAAATAGTGAAATCATTTGTTTTACAGAATTTTATGCGGTTTGAAATAATTAATTGAGCCCGTTTTCGAAAATCATTAAAATGAATAACATTAATTTTGAATTTTCGTGAAAAATGACTAATTAGATTTTCAACACAATCGTTAGTAGCTGAAATAACTTTATCCCAATCTAAAGGTTTAGGTAATCTGTATTTAGATCCGAAACTGAATAGTTTTTTTAGAGCCGGTATGTCAATAACATCTAAATTGCCAGTAACAATATGATTAAGAAGAGGATCACGAAATTCAGAGTGGGAACATTGACATTTAGAGTTTAAAAGATTAGTCAAAATTGTAGTCTAAATTATTTTAAAAATTTTTATAATTGCAAAAATAACTACCAAAACTAGGCAAATAAGTGTATACAATATTGATTTTTTCGGAATTTTTGATAATAGTGGGCATAGTCGAAAGAAGCCTTTTAGCTTTAAAAAGGTTATTAAACTTAATAAAATCCAAACCTTTATTTACAAAATTAGCTTTAATATAAATATTTTTAGTTTTAGTAGAGTCAGAGTTATAATTGAATTTATGTCTGAAACGATGAGCTGCCATAGCTTTAACTCCTAACTTAACCCATTTGACCACAAAGATATTTTCTACAATATTTAAAACTTCGACAAAATTTTTTAAGAAAACAGTGATTAAACAATTATAGATATCAACAGGAGATATTTCACTATGAGTTATAATATTGATTATTTGGTTGACAATAATGTAATTAACTTTTTTGTTAGTACGTTTTTTTAATTTTTCTAGTTCTTTTAACTCTGACCGTGGGCATTTTGAAACAAAAATAAGGGTGATTTTTAAAGGAACAAGGATCTTTATCTGACGAAATGATACCATAACCACTAATTTTATCGTTAAGTCCGAAAGGAATTGCAGTATTTAAAGTTTTAATCCAAAAGTCTTCACGTTTTAATAAATCAGGTTTGTTACCTAAACATTTTTCTAAGACGCAAATAATAATATCTTGTAGACTGTGATTATCGTTAATAAAATGTTTAACCAAGAAACTATCTTTAGTATTATTTTTAACATCTCGACTATGCTCATAAAAGCGTTGTTTAAGACTTCTTTGGGTTTCGCCAATATAATGTATTCCACATTTTTTGCAAATTATAGCATAAACAATATTAGAAGTTTCACAGTTAAGTGTTTCAAAAATGTTAGGTATAAATTTACGCTTAGTACAATAATTGGTAACAAAAAATTGATTATTAATATAAGTACAAGTACAACATCTAGGTTTGTTACACTTTACAGTATTATATTTTGTATTATTGGTTATGTTAAATCGATCTGAATTGTTTAATAACGTAAGAAAACTAAGATTATTGGTTATAGGCGTGTTTTGATTAACAAGGTTATTATGGTTGAATTATATCTGGCTGACGCTGAAAATTAGAGTGCAGACATGAGTTGACCAATTAAAATTGTGCGGTAATGACGTTTTTTTTTCTAAAAACAAATAAGAACGCAGAATTTTATTTAATTCCACCTTTTTACAAACTAGAATTAACCATATTTAACCCTTTAAAAATTTGCGTTTGGGTTTTAAATTAAATAAATTGATAAATAATTATTATAATACGGGTTTTTATCTTTCTTATTTAACCAATTTCGTTAAAAATTTTGAATGACTTTGTTGTTAAATAGTCGAATCAATACTGCAATTTTCCCGGTCAGCTAGATTTTATTTGCCTATAGCATCACCACGTACCATAGCGGTGTTATTGATATTACCACCTCGCGCGATACACGCGCCACAACTAGACCCGGTGATTGTGAGGCCCTGACTACGCCGGGGACTGAGGACACAATTTTTTGGACAAAACATAATTTTGGTTTAGGGATGTATCCCCATCCCTAAGGGGATGATGGCATCAAAAATAGCAGATATTTGCTAGAAAAGTCGCACACAAGTTTGAAAGTGTGAGTTTTCTAGCAAAATTTTGGTCAAAAATTTAGTGTAGAGTCTGACATTTTCTTGTGTTATATTCGTGCTAATACCAACATTAATGCGAGGTTGTCTAAATTTTTAAAGTAAATTAAAGGCGAATCAAGCTTAAATAAACTTGATGATTTTCAGGATTAAATCAATTATTTAACAGCCAAACAATTTAAAATTTAAAAAAAGGGTTTACTATTAAGGTTTAATATCTTATATTTATATACCTTATTTTAACAAGAATCAATGAGATTCCTCAATTTACAACATAAATGTAAATTTTCGAGGGTTAAAGTGGACTAATTTTTGTAAAATTTTGTAAAAAGGCGGAATTAAAAAATTATTCAACATACCTGTGCCTTAAAACAACTAAATTGCACAACTTTAATGGGTCCTCTTATGTCTTCGTACAAATTTAAAAAGTTTTGTTAGATATAATTCAATCAAAATAAAATAAAAAAATTAACATTGCATTTAATTAAAACTTCATTCTAATCAGTCTAATCTGATAAGATGATTTTTTAAGATAATCCTTAAATTTTTTTAGGAAATACTTAAAAAAACTTTTTGTACCAGCATAACAAGCAGCGTTTCTTGTATTTGCAAAAACTAGAAGAGCGTAGGAAGAGTGAAGGTATATATATAATTTAACATGTAATAAAACCACATACCCCTTTGGTGTTGAAATAAACTTTACGGGTTATTAATACAGCACTCCCACCACAAATAAAAGTAATAAATTTTAATTAAATTTTACCTTAATTACTCTGCTCATGTACTGCTATATCTTTGTGGAATACTTTTTCAAAGTAAAGCTATGATGTAGCATAACTTAAGTCATTCAAATTTGTAACTAATATAATAATTACTAAAAAAACTTTAAACAGTATTTTATCGTATTAAATACCAAAAAAAAAACAAAAATCAAATACTAACTAAAATGTTAAAGATATAACAATAAGTAATTTACGGGTGCGTCACCACAAAGTTGGTTCTTAAGGGGCAACAAGTTCACTCTGGCCAAAGGACTCTCAAGATTTGTACAAAAATTTACAGCCGATGTCCAGGTGTAAGTGGAACTGCTAAACAAGTAGCATTTATTTCCAAAAAACGAAGCCGCTGCAACACCTGTGGTACCATTCCAAACCGATGGTCGTTCTATGCACCAATCTAAACATATTAAAAAATTAAAGAAGAAGAAATTTTTTGAAAAAACAGGTCTATTTAGTCACCAAAAATGGCTATTTAAATAGATAAAATCTCATTTTTTGTATGAAGTTTTTTATGCCTTCCATATTACATAATAAGAACGCTTCATTGTTAGTATTATAGCTGAAGAAATAGCAAAATAGCGGTGGAGTTCAATGGCAGTTGTGAGCGGTCCGGGATTTTTTTAAATATATTTTTATTTTTTTATTTTTTTATACCCAATGATCCAAATAATCTAATTTTGTTTTGTTAAAAAATCATTCAAATTTTTTGATTTATTTGTTAAACAATTTTTAAAGTCGCAGTACACTAATCCATGGTGTATTTTTATTGTTGTTTAGTTAATACTAATCGATGCATCAGGTCACACTGAGAAAAAATTGTATTACATCAAAACTTATTCCCAACGGTTAACGAGTTATTAACAAGAATACCGCTTGTTTATTTTCAACATTGTTTTTATGCACCATTTTTTCAAAGAAAACATTTCTACTGAACAGATATTAACAAAACTTAATTTAATTCATGCTATGTAGGTTACCAAAAAGTTTAAACTTTAAATTTGGTTCATTTCTGAAAACTATTAGATAAATAATGATGTTTTAAAAATACCATATTTAAAAAAAGATGTATGGTGTTTGGTTTATGCTGTGTTTTAGAAGATTTTTAAAATCTCAAAATGTAAGATTTAAAGAAATGAAATGTCGTTTTTATACGTAGTATATACATATATCTAACAGATAATACCAAAATAACAGCAAACAAAAAATAAACACACCAACACCGTAAAAACAAATTAAATTTTATAATGTTCAAATTGAACCAAATTTCAAATTCAAGTTTTTTAGTACACTAGCATGATTTCTATTAGGTTTTATTAATATCCGTTGAATGAAACATGTTTTTTTTTAAATGATGTATAAAAAACAACATTGGAAATAACCAAGCGACATTCTTGTGAATACATAACTTATGCGTTTAAGACTAATGCACGAAACGCCAACTGGAACCTGCTGGGGACAAGGAGCTTCACGTTGATTCATTTTAATCCGTAATGCATCCTTGACTTTCAGTGGATTCCAATGTGCATCATTGTGGTCTTTTTTGTTTGCTTAAGTGTTGTTTTGAAATCACTGGCAAGCAATTAGTTCACATTTGTTTGTACTGTTTGAGATAGTGGTTATGTATAAGTTAATATTATTTTATTTTTAGCTTTAGCTTTTAGCTTCAACTTATTCAGCTCAAAATCACAGGCTGCTCATATAAGCTGTTATAGCGCGTTTCATAGTCGCCTTATAAAACTTATGTGACAGTTCCGGTGATTACTTCGTCGTGGGATCTTTAATAACTTGCTGATGTGGATATAAAAAGACAGAGCATAGTATATAAATAAGTGCCTGCTTTTTATGTTCCGTCTAGAAAGTTTACTTTCAAAAAAATAGAACAACATGTGGCTATATAACTTCAAAAAATTTCTTTATAGACTAGTTCTAGACTAGTTAAATAAAGTTGAAATTGGTGCTTTGAAACTAATTTTCAACCTACATGGGGTTTTCTTAATGTTTTGATTGTAAAATTATTCAAAATTTAAAAATTAATTTTAGAAAGTCCATTCCAAACTTTTAAATAAAGCATTTTTTGTAATTGAAACATTAAAAATGTGGAAAACAAGCGCGCCAGCAGCGCCGTACCCTACGAAGCGGCAAAAAACTAAAAATCCTCAAAAAATGCTTTTGCTTTTGTAATATTAAGAAATATTTAAGAAATTTTGAAGGGAAGTAGTCGAGATATTAAACCAATAAATATTTGAAACATTTCAAACCGTAAAATGTACTAGTCGCTCGCTGTTTCTCAATTTCCTCCCTACATATGACTGGCGCTAGCTGTATTGTACCATCTTTCATACACTATAAAACCCTTATTCAGAACTAGTCAAAACAAATAATAGAGTTTTGAAATGTTTTTTTATCATCATGGGTGGCGCGAGAGCGCCACGGGGCGATTTAGCTCCGTGGCGCCGTGCCAACCATAATTAGAGAACGTGGGTAAATTTTGAGATTTATGTTCATCTCCTTCTTCATCTTATTATTCTAACGCTCAATTCTTAAAATCGATATTCGTCCTTCGTTACTGATTGATCAAAACTAAACATGGGTTCATTGGAAAGAAGAAAGAATTACGCAACTTTCTTAGGAGCCATTTTTTTGATTTAGGTCCTTGTTATCGATTTATTGATTAAAATAATAAATTGAAAAAATAGACAAATAAAAACTCCCAACAGTACAATAACAGCCTTTTGGCAACAATAAGGATTGTACAGAGCAGACAACGAACAGCCCCTCATGGAAACCGCACAAAAAAGCAGACCGGTTTTAATTAGTGGCAGAAACTGAACCAGTTCCCAGCGCCATCTGCTTCAACCGCGCGGAAAACGGCGAAAACAACAGAGTACTTTTTAATTCTTACATTACTGATGACAAAATTAATTCAAAACTTTATTAAAAAAATAATAATGTGTCAGTGGCGCGGGAGCGCCACGCGGCGGTGGGAAACGTTGAGAGAACGTTGGGAACGTTGGGAACGGTTAGAGAACGTTGGGAAAATTTTTAGTAATTTATGTTCATCTTCTTCTATTTATTATTATAATTCTAACGCTCATTATCTTAAAATCAATATTTTTTCATCGTTCATGTGGCGATTTAACCCTGCAGTACCACATCAACTATAATCAGGGAATCTGGATAAAATTTGTAATTTATGTTCATCATCTTCTTCTTCTAATTTTTTTATTCCAAAAAAAATAATTGCAATCATCGGTGGCGCGAGAGCGCCCACTGCAATTTAGCCCCACGGCACTGCGACAACTATAACTAGAGCACCTGGTAAAGTTTGTAATTCATGTTTATCATCTTTTTCTTCTTCTTATTATTTATATTTCAAAAAAAAATAATTCCAATCATCGGTGGGGCGGGGGTGCCACACTGCAATTTAACCCACGTTACCGCGCCAACTATAATTAGAGAACGTGAGTAAATTTTGTAATTCATGTTCATCATCTTCTTCTTATTATTATTTTTACTTTAAAAATTATAATTGCAATCATTGGCGCACGGCATCGCGCCAACTATATTTAGAGAACGTAGGTAAACTTTGTCTGGAGCGCCACTGCACCGCACTAACTATAATTAAACAACGTGGGTAAATATTTTAATTTAAATTAATCTTTTTCTTCTTATTATTTTTTATTTAAAAATGTATATCTCGGCAACGGAATGATTATAAACATATGTCATTGCACAGCTAAAACTATAGTTTATTAGGCTATTTTTTTAATTTAATTCAAAAAAAGTGGTAGACTAGCCTTGAGTAGCCTTGACTAGCCTAGAATAGAGCAGGAAAAAGGGGCTATTTTCCCCAGGCGTATGTTTAGACAGAAAAAATGTCGACTAGTCTGAGTATGTCCACATTATGTAGTCCACATTATGTGGACTATAGAAAATTTGCATTTGGTTTGAGCAGCTGCTCACTAAATAAAAATGTATACCATACGATAAAAATTTGTTTATACATTGATCTAATCACACAGCACTGTTGCATTTTTTTTTAGTTTGATGAAATGTCAATATACTCACAGCAATCTTTGACAAGCGCGAAATCGTTACTTTTTCAATTAGAAGGTTATGTTTGTATGTATAAGAAACAACTATAAATTTGAAAAAGTGGCGATTTCGCGCTTGTCAAAGATTGCTGTGAGTACGATTTTTTCAATTGACATTTCATCAAACTAAAAAAATGCAACAGTGCTGTGTGATTAGATCAATGTATAAACAAATCATTATGATATGGTAGAAACTGTTTTTCAGTGAGCAGCTGCCCAAACCAAATGCAAATTTCCTAAAGTTCACATAATGTCAATCTCAGACTAGCCCACATCTTTTCTGTCTAAACATACGCCCGGGGAAAAATCGCCCTTTTTTCCTGCTCTATTTATAGAGCATTTTTCAAGGCTAGTGTTTACATTTTTATATTTTATATTTTAACGGATATGATAACTTTATATTGTTGAAACGTTGCATAAATCCAAATGTTTTATCCATTAAATTTTATACTGAATAGACGTTTTTATGAGATAATCCTTGTTCATATTAATATATTCTGATACACACAGAATATTTTTTTAAAAAATAGTCATAAACAATACAATATTATTGATATCAAATATTAAAATAAATCACAAATTCTTATCAAATAAAGCACTGTGACTCAGTTAGAAATCGACCGGGGCCCCGGTGCCGAGCCCGGCTTCGGCTTACCCCGGCACTTTTTTTCCACCCCGTCCCTGGACCCGGTAAACGTAATTTTCTCTACCCCAGCCCCAAACCCTGACCCCGGCAACATAGCTGTCAAATGAGCCGGGGCAATGTGGGGTAAAGACCCCTAAAAATGCAAATTTTAATGCGTTTCTTAACACTTTTAACAGTGCTACGAATATCAAATTTTATCTACAGAGCTGATTCAATCGCTATAATATTAGGATAATTATTATGTTAATATATTAAGATTTTTACTCTTTATTTTGTAAAGATTTCTTATTTTAGTCATAAATCCTTATTTTAAAATTTTAAGAATTGTGCTTGTGCATTGAAAACCATTTGTAAATTTTATTTACAATATGAAGGTTTGACTATTAAAAGATAATATTAAAAGATTAATATTAGAAGATAAAGCATTAAAAATATCATCTGTATAACTTGTAGTTTTTGCAAAAAATTTCTGAAGATAACGTAAGATTTAAAAGTACGGTGTGGAGTCAAACTTTTTGACATTTTGTCAATTTTGATCATTTTTTGTTCAAAAAGTTTTTCATCAAAATATCTTCACCGGTTCAGAAGATGACGCCAATTAATTACAATTTTATCAGGTAAACTAATATAAAGCTACTAAATTCAGTAGAGAAAGTTTTTATGTATAACCCCCGGTATTTAGTCCAGAATTATGTTGCAATTCATTATCTGCAGAGTCGTAAACTTTTTCATTTTTTTCTATATTGAGCGATAGTATTTTTGAAACTGCAATTGAAAAAATTTTTAACTTTTACAAATAAAACTGATGCATCTTTAATTCTAGCTTTAAAAGTACGTGTAGTGCGTGAGCCAGGAGGGCTTTTATGAAATTTTGGATTAAAAAAATTTTTGGTAAAAACATATGATTTTTAAGAACTTTAGAAATGGTATTAGTAGACACAGTTCTATTAATAATATCTTCAACGTTGTTGTTATTTACAAAGTTATTTACAAAATCAAAAAAATTTTTAGTAAAAACATATGATTTTTAGGATCTTTAGAAATGGTCAAAGTAGAAACATTTCTATTAATAATATTTTCAATGTTGTTGTTATTTACAGCTTTGTAAACATCATTACCCAATTTATTATTAGAAATTTGAATACCTAACTCATTACAAACAACCTGCGCATAAAAATTTTTATAGAATAAAGCAAAATTATTACCCGCTTTATTCACAGGTGCGACAATAAAATTGGTAAATAAAGTCTCAAGTTTTTATTGAATTCTTTAAAGATAAAGAATTCGTATTAAACATATTTGAAAACACCGTTAATTAATCTAACTTGCAGTCAATTGGTTTGGAAAGTCGATATTTATGTCCAAAATTCATAATATTACGTAAAAACTTGAAACCTCAAAAATATAATCTAGGGACCCAAAACAAAAAATTGTTTGGGGCTAATTCAGGCTTAGTTTTACGCTAAGTTTCGGAGTTAAACTTTCTTGGTTTTCGGTATTTCAAACTTTTGTATCTCACTTTTCTACCTTTTGCTATCTATTTTCGGCTCAAAACTGAAATCTTAAATTTCCTTGACCACAAGTTCTTCAAATTAAATACGTAAAAAACGGAATACTCAGGTTGCTAAGTTTATATTTTGTTAAAAAAAATAAGAAATTTTAAATGAACAAGTAGCCCTTGTCAGCCATACGGCTGACAATAAATTTTTTCCGCATTTTTTATATTCATTTACTATTTTTCTTTTCAAAATTCAACCTTTTTATGCCGTTCCCGTGACTGTAAGCTTTACAGTGGTACCTCAGTTACCCACTCTAATTTTAGTTGGGGAAAAGGGTCTTTCCCTCTTTTGGTGAAAATATGTTGTCCAGCATAAAATGTCCGTGTTAATTGTTTATTATTTTGAACCACCTTATGATGCTCCCTGAACTATAAGGTTTCCCATAATATATCATTTATCCTAATTTTTTCCTGTGGTTGGGGAGGAAGGTTTTTCCATCTTTGGTAAAAATATGTTGTCCAATATAAAGATGATCATGTTATTTTTTAAAAATTTTAACCCATTTATGATATTCTCCAGACTGTAAGCTTTGAAATGATTTCATTTAATCTCTTTATGAAATTACCCTGTCTGCAAGCTTTGCAATGATATCTCATTTAGCCCAATCTTTTTGCTGGTTGGGTAGGAAGGTCGTTCCTCTTTTTAGTGAAAAAACGTTGTCCAGCATTAAGATGTCCATGTTAATCTTATAAAAAACCATGACATTTTAGTTTTACATTGGATAATTACTCTTATCAATAAGTTTGAGCCAACTCAAAGACAAAAAATGTTCACTTTTTTCAAAAACCATAGGTTTCCTCTTTTTGTGAAAATGATTTGTCCAGGCTAAAGATGTACATGAAATTTTTTTTCTAAATTTCAACCTCCTTATGACATTCTCCGGACCGTAAGCTTTGCAATGATATCTCATTTAGCCCAATCCCTTTTGTGGTTGGTGAGCAAGGTAATTCCCTTTTTTAATGAAAAAACGTTGTCCAGTATAAAGATGTCCATGTTAAATTTTCAAAAAAATCATTGGCTTTACATTACCTAATTACTCTTTCCAATAAGTTTGAGCCAATTTTGAGTCAAAAAATTTTTTTAGTTCCAAAATCCATAGGGTCCCCCTTTGGTGAAAACACGTTGTCCAGTATAAAGATGTTCATGTAAGTTGTTTCCAAATTTCAACCCCCTTACGACATTCCCTGAGGTATAAGCTTTTAAACGATTTCTCTTTTACCTTAATCCTTTGGGTGGTTAGGGAGGAGTTAGGGAACACACAGACAGACAGACACACACACACAAAGAGACATTACGTCTATTTATATATAGATATTTTTTATGTTGTGAGTTTTTTAAGTTCTGTGCAATTCAAATTCGTTTCATATGTTGCTTAGATCTGAACTCGACTTGCGGCTTTAATTTTTAACTAATTTGTTACAAAAACAAAAGATTTTTTGATAATAAGCATGGCGTTTGCGCTATTATTTGTGGTGTTTCTTTGACAAATGTGAAAAATGTCAACCCAAAATTCGGGAACTAAGTATTCCTAATTAATTACATCAATATCTCCATTATTCCTAACATAGTTTTTACATATTACTCTAGAATGCTTTACATAACAATTCTCATTCACTGCACATTAAAATTGTAAATGTCAGTCCATGGATGGATGGACATTATGTGGACTATAGAAAATTTGCATTTGGTTTGGCCAGCTGCTCACTAAATAAAAATTTCTACCATATGATAATGATTTGTTTATACATTGATCTAATCACACAGCACTGTTGCATTTTTTTGTTTGATGAAATGTCAATTGAAAAAATTATACTCACAGTAATCTTTGACAAGCGCGAAATCGCCACTTTTTCAAATTTATAGTTGTTTTTTACACATACAAATATAACCTTCAAATTGAATAAGTGGCGATTTCACGCTTGTCAAAGATTGCTGTGAGTATAATTTTTTCAATTGACATTTCATCAAACAAAAAAAAATTGCAACAGTGCTGTGTGATTAGATCAATGTACCGGTGTGCATTGCCGGCAAATTTCATTTTAGCCGCGCCTTAGCTTTAGTACTAAAGGTTCAAAAATCGTTTAGCCTTAGCTTTAGTACTAAGCCCAAAACAGGCTTAGTACTAAAGCACTTTAGCCTTAGCTTTTGCCAAACTGATAAATGTAGAACTGTTCCTAAATTTTAAAAATTATCCTTATTTTAAGGTAAATCTTAGTATTGAATTGTTAAGTTTACAGTTTAACTCAACACTAAATACGTTTTTAACGTTTATTGCATAAGGTTTTAGTTTTATATTTTAAAAATATTATTTTTAGGCTTAATTTTACAGTTTTAAAGTTGCTCTTGTAATTGTATTCCAGTTTTAACTTTAAATGTTAATAGCTATATAAAAAATGGTTAACTATCAAGAATAGTTTTTCTGAAATGAATATCCAAAGTAACAAAACATTTAACCAACATTTTTTATTAAGAAAACGCTTGCTGCATAATAAACTTTACAAAATGCCGATATAAAATAGTAAAAATAAGATTATTTTAATATTAAGCACTTAGAAACTCAAAAAATACTTCGAAAAAGCAAAAAAATCAGTATTTTCTAATGCTTAAAAGTGCGGTGCGGAGTCAAACTTTTTGTTTTAGATTTTAATAATTTTTTGTAAAAACCTTACTCCTGCTCCCAATAGCCCACAAAAATTTTTTCAACAAAATATCTGTGAGTCGGGAGTTATGACCCCCCAAAAATGGCGTGTTTCGAAAATTCTGTACGTGACAAATTGCTCAATAGGTACTTCGATTTACGTTACAAATTATGCTTTCAAAAAAGCGGCTACCTTCTACTCTAATTTGATTTTTTGATCTTTAAGATTGGTGCAGTATCTCTCGAAATATTGCGTTTCCCGTACAAAAAACCCCCGATGTTTTCGTTAAAAACACCAAACGACGGCAGTGATTTTGTGAAGTTTGCCCAACCTTTCTTTCCTTCACTTCGTGTTTTTAGCAAAAAAATTAGTGTTTTTTGTGCGAGAAACACAATATCTTGACAAATACTGCACCAATCTTAACAATTAATAAATTAAAGTATTTATTAATTAAAGTGCCGCTTTTTTTTTGAGTGCATAATTTGTAACAAAAATCGTTATACCAATTGAGCATCTTTCACGTACAGAATTATCGAGAAACTCCATTTTTGGGGGGTCAACTCCTGAACCACTGGAGATATTTTGTTGAAAAAATTTTTGTGTGCTATTGGGGGCAAAGGGTAATGTTTTCACAAAAAATTATCAAAACTGAAGACAAAAAATTTGACTTTGCACCGCACCCTTAAGCAAAAAAATAAGAAACTCAAAAAAATAAAAACCCCATATTCATAGCCCCTTGAAACCAAAATTCGTTTTAATCGCTTTGATTAGCATTAATGTTCAATACTCATTTTATGTTTTTTTTAAAGTAAAAATATAGTATATTCAACTTCAGATAAGCATGGTTTTTTTGGCAGCTAAGAATGGGGAAGGGGTTGAGGTGGTGGTTACGCGAGGTAAGTTGCATCTTGAACTCCGGGAAGGATGTATCAATGTATGGAAAATTTTGAAATCTAGAAGAAGGTCGAGATGTGGCTTGTGGGTTTTCAAAACAAAATACTTTAGAGGTGTTAGATATTAAATTCTAAAGGAGACTCAGGTTAAAAAATTGAAATATTTTCTGAGGAGAACTTGATTTTTGTCTAAGACGGAGGTCCAAAATTTTGTAGTTGAAGAACCCCACCATACCTCTCCATTTCATGGATATAAATCTCATTAAATAATCATTTGTTTGATTGGTAAACTTTTTTTTTGGTTTTTTATGGTCATTTTGTTGGTCAATCTTTTTTGGGTGATTTTTCATTTTCCTGGCAAAAGCTAACGTTTTGCCGAGCCCATACCTTTTGCCGAGCTTTTGCCAGCTAATTTCAGTTTAGCCGCGCCTTAGCTTTAGTACTAAGCCCAAAAAACTCTTTAGTACTAAAGCACTTTAGCTTTAGCTTTAGTACTAATGACACCCGTAGATCAATGTATAAACAAATCATTATCATATGGTAGAAATTTTTATTTAGTGAGCAGCTGGCCAAACAAAATGCAAATTTTCTATAGTCCACATAATGTCCATCTCAGACTAGTCCACATCTTTTCTGTCTAAACATATGCCTGGGGAAAAATCGCCCCTTTTTCCTGCTCTATTCTTAGAGCATTTTTCAAGGCTAGTTTTATAAATAATTAAACGCATACCTCTTAATGGATTTCCAGTAACATTTGAGAACGTCGCAATTAAATGTATTGTTATTGCTGTTTTGCAATAAAATACGTTTTTAAAAATCCATTTGTACATTTTGTCTGAAAAAGATGTTAATATTAATAATATCTATTATTATTTACAAATGAATATACAAATTCGAATGGCGAAAATAAATAAGGATTTATTAGACAGATTATAAATTTGAAAACAAAATTTGTGGTCTTCTGACTGCAAAAAACTCTTCTGTCCAGTGTTTGTGAGTCACATGTCTAGCTGCGTTTGTGATGTTGCCTTTTGCTACGGTAGGTAGACGGATTGGGTAGGTGTGTGAGTTGAATCCAGGGGGGGGGGGAGACAAACTCGCTTATATACTGATTTTATGTGCCGTGCCAGATCTTTAAACTCTTGTAGCTCGGCCCAGGTTTCTGCTAAAGGAAAACTTTTTATATAAAAATGGTAGAAATTTTTCTGAATTTTTTAATGAAACAAAAATTTTTTGCCGAATTTTGGGAAAGTAAGGGTTAAACTACGTGTGCGTCAGGGTGAACCACCCAAAAAAAGTGGCTATTGAAAAATGCCAAATAAAAAAAGGTGGGTGAGCTATTTCAAACTTTTAAATAGATATAATTCATGTCAAAGACCCACTTTGCTCCATATATTACGTTTTTAGGAGTCCGGGGACGTTTTTTGGACTTTTTGAAGAGCTCAATTTTAGGAATTTTAAAAACAGAAAAATTGAGATATTTGAGTATGGGTTCGTGTTGTTATTTGTGTGATCGACCATGTAAGAGTTGGACGGCCGTTAATAGCTAAATTGTACGAGAAAAATCGGGGCTACCGGCCAATACTAAACCGAAATGCCACGAGGTAGCGACAAATCAAAAAACAAACTTGTTTTAGCAAAACCCCATTAAAACTTTATTTTAAAATAATATAGCGTGTTCCGAACGGCCTTAAAATTTTGATAATACTTTGAAACTGCAAATTTACCTTAATTTCGGTCCACAAATAAGCAAATTCTCATTTTGGAGAACTGCCAACCAGTTCGTTAATAATTATTTGGAATGGCTTAAACATAACTGAAATTTACAAAATCTTCTTACAAATGAGAATTAAGTGCTGTTTATTTAATTTTTATTTAAAATCATATCAATTATTTATAATCCTGTTTATTTTTTAAAAAAATATTCGCAATCCATTTTTTTTATTGCATTATTGTTATAATTCTTGCAAATCAAAAAATAAAAAATAAAATTAGAAAAAAAAATAAAAAAAAAGCAAACTGCAAATCGACTTATCATTGTAGGAAAAAGCGAAAAATAAAACGGTCATTTTTAAAATTAATATTTGTTTACGAAATTTATGCAAAAAACTCACGGCTTGTTGGATTTGTCGCTTCCAGATAGCCTTCGGGTTTAATTTCGTTAGCCATAGATCCCCCTAGTTACTTTTACAGCTTACCCAAAGTAGCCAAAAAATGGGTCAATTTTTGCCCATTTTCAAGCAATAATTTGAAAAACGCAAATACACAGAAAAACCGGTTCAACGCAATTTTATAGTGCCCCCCGTGATAGGAAGGCCGTACTAAGATTATTAGCCCATCCGTAAAAGAAATTTTTTGAGAAATTCAAATTTTACAAATTTCACATTTTTTTGTAAGCTTGTCAAAAAATTACAAGGTTTGAAATTATCATAAATCAGTCAAAATTCAAGCTACGGCTCTGAAATTTGAACTGAACACCTTAATTGCAACGTACTTTTCGAAAATGAGGTCAGTTTTTCATCCGTAAAGTAAAAATTTTGAGTTAGTCACGCCCAATCTTTTATACAAAATTTTACCATTTTAGCACCTCAAATGCTTAAAAGCCACCGTCTTAGGGGCTTTCAAAAAATGTTGCCCCTATTTTTGCGATGTGCCCCTGACGGTTTGCAAACGTTTGAAACCTCCAACGCCAAGAAATAAAATTTTTTTGGTCAATGGGAAAAGTGCCGCGTAACACCCACTTTTTTGGCCCAAAATCGTAATTTTTGTTTTTCACTAAAACCCATCAAAACTTTGCACAAAACACGTAGCAGTTATTTTTTTGAAATTTTTGGGTGTTTTGCAATCATTTTAAGCTTTTAAACAGCTCTGGGCACCAAATATAGCCCTATTTACACAGCCTTAAAGTCTGGTTAAAAATCGCATATTTTCACAAAAAACCTCGAAAACAAAGATGACTCATCAATTCAGGGGCAACAGCGGTGGGAATGGAAATATATAAATATTTTTAAATCTTCTGTCACCAAAAATATATAATATACCGAAAAATGTGCAACTCCTATATAAAAAAGTACAGAAAAGGTGGCCTTTATAATGAGCCTCTCCATTTAAATGACACTCTCCACTATAATGGCATAGTAGCCATTTTAATTCGGCGAGTTAAAATGGAGAGGAAGCTATTATAATAGCCATTTATTGACTTAATTTCACTTTATATATACTCACAAGTCTAATACTGTCCGGGCCGCACGAGTTTCTGCGTGTCGGACAGTATTAAACCAACACGGGGAAACTCGTGCGGCCCGGACAGTATTAGACTTGTGAGTATATATGACGTGAAATTAAGTCAATAAATGGCTATTATAATAGCTTCCTCTCCATTTTAACTCGCCGAATTAAAATGGCTACTATGCCATTATAGTGGAGAGTGTCATTTAAATGGACAGGCTCATTATAAAGGCCACCTTTTTTGTACTTTTTTTATATAGGAGTTGCACATTTTTCGGTATATTATATATTTTTGCTGTCACTAATATACAAAAAAACCCAACAAAACAATCAACTTGCTTCTTGAAGATCTGAAAATGGCCACAGAATGAATGAAAAATGGTTAAGTCAGAGAAAATCGACAAAAAAACGTTAAAATCTGTCAGCTACATAGATTTTTTTGGTAATTTGTGATGTTTTTCTACAAAGGTTTGTTTTTTCACGTTTATTTGATACCCCCAAAAAGTTATGCGTTTAATTCACCCTTTTATCAAACAACATTTCTGTACCAAATTGCCTGACTTTTCACTTAAATTTAAACAAAACCTCTTCCCACTTCTTGTTTCAGGCCTACCTCCTTACTGCCGCATCCAATTCACACATTCGGCACACCGCTGGAACCGCAACTGTTGTGGCAAAAAAACTACCGTTCAGATTTTTGATTATTGGCATCCTGCCAATTTGGCAGCGGGACAAATTTGCGATACCAAATCCAACGCAGTCACACAGGAACCGCTCCTCGCCCAATCTGCTCTTAGCCATATCTCCTTACTGCCGCATCCAATTCACACATTCTGCACACCGCTAAAACCGCAACAGTTGCGGAAAAAAAACTACCATTCAGATTTTTGATTATTGGCATCCTGCTAATTCTGTATAAAAGATTGGGCGTGACTAACTCAAAATTTTTACTTTACGGATGAAAAACTGACCTCATTTTCGAAAAGTACGTTGTAATTAAGGTCTTCAGTTCAAATTTCAGAGCCGTAGCTTGAATTTTGACTGATTTATGATAATTTCAAACCTTTTAATTTTTTTGACAAGTTTACAAAAAAATGCGAAATTCGTAAAATTTGAATTTCTCAAAAAAATTCTTTTACGGATGGGCTAATAATCTTAGTACGGCCTTTCTATCACGGGGGGCACTATAAAATTGCGTTGAACCGGTTTTTCTGTGTATTTGCGTTTTTCAAATTATTGCTTGAAAATGGGCAAAAATTGATCCATTTTTTGGCTACTTTAGGTAAGCTGTAAAAGTAACTAGGGGGTATCTATGGCTAACGAAATTAGTATTGGCCGGTAGCCCTGATTTTTCTCGTTCAATTTAGTTATTAACGGCCGTCCAACTCCTACATGGTCGATCACACAAATGAAAACACGAACCCATACTCAAATATCTCAATTTTTCTGTTTTTAAAATTCCTAAAATTGAGCTCTTCAAAAAGTCCAAAAAACGTCCCTGGACTCCCAAAAACGTAATATATGGGGCAAAGTGGGTCTTTGACATGAATAATATCTATTTAAAAGTTTGAAATAACTCACCCACCTTTTTTATTTGGCATTTTTAAATAGCCACTTTTTTTGGGTGGTTCACACTGACGCACACGTAGTTTAACCCTTACTTTCCCAAAATTCGACAAAAAATTTTTATTTCATCAAAAAATTCAGAAAATTTTCTACCATTTTCATATAAAAAGTTTTCCTCTAGCATAAACCTGGGCCGAGCTACAAGCGTTTAAGGATCTGGCACGGCACATAAAATCAGTATATAAGCGAGTTTGTCTCCCCCCTGGTTGAATCTAATCTCTTTTTGCATTTGCTACGTTAGTGTAACTTTGAAAACTCTTTATTTCTCGATTTTTTTATCTATACTTTTTTTTCTTCTTTTTTCTTGTTTGTGTGTGAAAAAGTGCGCTGTTGTGTAAGTCGTTGAATAGATTTTTTGTTAGTAAGAATAAAAAAAAAAGATTTATTCGCACATACTAGGGCAAGGGATTTCCTGATCCCTCAATAAAGGACGAAGTGCCTCAATAGAAAAAAACGGTTTTTACCTGCCTCCTACCTACCTGCCTCCATTCAAAATTTGCCTGCCTCATTCCTGCTTTCTACCTACTCGGAGGCAGTTTTAGCTGCTTAGTACCTGTCTCCTAAGTGTATATGCTTCAAAATAGGAGGCAGAGCCACCTGCCTCCTACCTGCCGCCGAGACAGTTTTACCTGCCTCCACCCTACCTCATACCTACTTCCGAGGCAGTTTCACCTGCCTTCTAACTGCCTTCGAGTTAGTTTTACCTGCTTCCTACCTGCCTCCCCCCTGCCTCCTACCTGCCTCCAGTCTTTTGGATGCAGGTTTAAGAGCCGTCATTACCGGTTTAATGTTTATTGCGAGTGTTTTTGTTTAAAGTATTGTGTTTATTGGTGTATTGTTTATTTGGTTCGTGACTGTTTTTGTGTAGATTTGTTATTTTATTGTTTGAAGTTTTGTGGGGTGTGTCTTTTTGGGATGTCTGTTGTGTAATTGTGACAAATTGTTTGCTTTTAGTCTTCTTGCGAAGTACAGGTTGTTATATTAAGTGATTTAGTGGTTTATTGTTGTGCATAACTGACACCTTAGTTTATGAGATAACTGGATGTATATTGAAAGTGTAAGGACTTTGGCTTATGTCTTGTTAATGTCTCTGTTGAAGTCTGTGGTGTGCCCTGTGTCCTGATACCTACAGAGCTATATTTTGAGTTTTTTTGCAGTTTGTTTAATTGCGTGTTGGATGATGTGGGGTCCTGTATTGTACTAGTGAACTCAATTATTCGTCCATTAATTGCCTTGTATGTATGTAAGAGTGTTTTGTTTAAGTTGCTATCCGGTGTAACTGTGAGTTTGATTTTTTAATTTAAAACTAGTGGCAGTAAAAATAGTTTAAAATATGCAAATAAAAAATAACTTTGTACTATTTACAATCACTCCCACAATATTATTTGCTAATTTATATTTTAAAATAATAATAAAACCAAGTGTAAAAAAGTATTCGGTTTCTGTGATTAAAACCTTTAAGGGCGTCCCAAAATGGTGTCATATCACTATATTAATATAATAAGTTTACGGTTAAGAGTAAACAAGCAAGTGTTTAAAGCAATCGGATCCGAGGAACAAAAAAGCCCATTATGTATCTATATATAATTTAATTATAGTTTGAAAACTCGATTTTTGCGTTAGTTGTCTACTTCGTCTGATGATGATTGTTTAAAAGTATCGAAACATCACGTTTTAATGTGCTCAATAAAAGTTTTATTGACCGTCTTTTTTTTTCTTTAATCTATTTTTATATCTGACCGATATTTATAGAACTATTTGAATATTAAGTTTCAATTTTATTTAAAAAAATATTTTTAAGCTATATTTTGGATTATTTCTTATTTAAAAAAAACAATTTCTTATTTATTTTAATGTATATTTTTTAATTTTTAACTTTTATTAAACGAATTATTTAATTTTTATTAACAAAATAATTTATACAATCATAAAATTAAGCTGATTATGGAAATATTTTTAAAATTTCCCCCACTTAAAGGCGCAGTGCAAAGTCAAACTTTTTGTCTTTAATTTTGATAGTTTTTTTTTGTAAAAGCCTTACCTCTGCTCCCAATAGCCCACAAAAGATTTTTCATCAAAATACCCTCCATTTTTTGCTAAAAACGAAACGAACGACGGAAGTGACCTGTCGGTAAATTTTGCGGTTTTATAAGCATGTTTAACGTAATGTAACTAAGCGAGTAGCGGGCGTTGTGTTGGTTACTAGTGAATTGAGTTTACGTGCATTTTATCAAGTTCAAACTCTGAGTAATACTTTTTGTTCATTAAATAAACTTAAAAATAATTATTTTTTTACAAAAAAATATCTGTTTTGGTCTTTTTTTATCTCAAAACTAATAACTTTACTTTTAGCGCTTACTTCAAATTTACCAATTTTCACTTGACCTTTCACTTTTGTCAAAACCTCAAGTGATGTCTTCATATTTATACAAAATTAACTATGATTTAAATACATTTAAAGTTATTATTTTTAAGGCATATAAGAATGATGTAACGAAATGCATAATTTACATAATTATTTTAGTTTTTTGTGTGTGTTATAAAACTGTTTGGTTTTTTTATCTTCTTAATTCTTTAAAGTTCAGTTTTGTAACTTGGTATTTAGTTTGTTTTGACTATGTGTAAGCCTCAGAATTGAGATAACGTTAAAGAAAGTGCTTCGTATTATTTAGTAAGTTTTTTATTGTATACCATCTAGTGTTGTTTGACTTTATATTCTTCTATTTTATTCTTCGTGTTTATTACATAAATAAAAATTATTTACATGGTGCAGCGACAAAAAACGAATTTGTGAGGAAATGGCCCATGTACCTATATGTTTTTGATTTTTTGGCACTGCTTAAAAAAGCAATAATAAACAATTGAATTGAAATAATATTGATGGAAATTCAACTCAATGATATTTGTTTGTTTGAATGTTCGCTGCCGAGGAACTTTCACGGGTCCGGCACAAAAGAGTCCCGGCACAAAAGAGTCCTGAAAAAAATTGCAGCTGGCACAAAAGAGTCCTGGCACAAAAGAGTCCCGGCACAAAAGAGTCCTGGAGAAAATGCGTTCATGTGCCCAAGCGCTGCGAGCCCTGAGGTCGGCACAAAAGAGTCCTGGCATAAAATCAATTTTTCACAGCTAACATACAATGTTCACACCTCAGCTTTCTTCCAGTTTTTTATTTGTTTTTTTAATTAGCCTCTTAAGAGGTTGTGTGAAGAATTTCGCGGGTAAAAAATTAATGTTTTCAAGTATTTTTATTATTTAGTTATTAAAACGCTTAAAGCTTTGTAAAACGTTTAAAAAATAAGAAAAAAAATCATTGTTGTATTTGGGTATGAATCATATAATATTGAATTAGTGTTTTTGTCATAATTGAGTGTATGTCAAACAAAATCATGTCTAAGTAATGATTTTAGTTGGCATAAATTTTTTGTTCATTGTTAAAATATTAGAATTTTTATCAAACTAGTGTTTTAATCGTAATTGTAAGAACGACCGTAGATGTCAGACAACAAGATGAACAGACCACTGGGACTTTTTGCGTGCCATTGCGCACAACTACAGATTAAAAAAAAACAAACAAAAAAACACAAAAAGACACTCTTTCCGCCCATTTGCTGATTTTTAACCAAATAACGAGTAAAAAACAACCAAATATTGTTATACCTCCAGACCAATACAGGTTTCTGTACTTTTTTGCCAACTTTTAGTATTTTTTAAATTTAATTATTCTGTGTTTTTTTAACTAAATATTTGGTTGATTTTTCGAAACTAGTTGGTAATTTTTTACCAAATACAGTAGCAGTTTTATTATCAGATGCTTAGTGAGTAGTGTTGGCAGCTATTTAACCAAATATTTGTCAACTTTTTACTAAATACTTGGCATTTGAATTACGCAAATTACACGAATTATTAATGCTAAATGTTTTATTTAAAATCCTTCTGATCATAACGCAATGCAAATAAATACACCAGAAAAGCAAAACTATTGAGCATAACTTTAAATGACATAAATAACACCACAAAATACGCAGTAAGTAAGGTAAATATTCACTAAACTCAAAAAATTTTCTAGGGAAAAATAACAAAGCGATTTAAAAATGTTAAATACGAATTTTTTACTGAAACGCTTTATTATTTATTTACAATAAAAATGTTGGTGATTAATTATTAGTTTTGTATTTGATTAAAACTTATTTGATTAGTCAATAATGACTCGTTAACGCAACTACTGCACATAATGAATTAAGCGTATAATTTTATGAAAATGCCCCCAGGTTTTAAGTTGTCGTTAAAATATTAGCGGTCTTTCAGAAATTTTTTTTAAATTTACAGAAACTTTTGAAATTTTTTTTGAAGTCTAACGCAAACGTTATCACATACGAGACAATACATAGAATCGTTCTTTAGCTCAAAAAACGTAAAACCACATTAAAAAATCTGGGTAACTATATGGGTTTTTAACCACATTAAAAAATCTGGGTAACTTTTCTCCAGCCCGCTAATGAAAGGATTGAAAACTGTAATTATTGGAATAAACATTTGTTTTCCCAAGAAAAAAAGTAGCAACTTTAAAAAAAAATTTTTAGCTAAAAATCTTTTAAATTAACTGTTCGTCGTTACTTTGACAAAGAGTCACAATCAGTATAAAATCAACGTGACTCATTTTGTTTGGATTATTTATGTGTTAGAATATAAAAAGAGTCAAAGTTACGAGTATTTTACGACGCTTTTGACTCATTATGTCAGAGTAACGACGTGTTGAAATACGTCATAAACTGGAAGACAGCTGAGGTGTGAACATTGTATGAGAGCTGTGAAAAATTGATTTTATGCCAGGACTCTTTTGTGCCGACCTCAGCGCTTGAAGCGCTTGGGCGCATGAACGCATTTTCTTCAGGACTCTTTTGTGCCGGGACTCTTTTGTGCCAGGACTCTTTTGTGCCAGCTGTGATTTTTTTCAGGACTCTTTTGTGCCGGGACTCTTTTGAAGGTGAGCCCTATATTATGAGTTCCACACTTTCTGAAGAAAAAGTGCCAGCAGAAGAAAAATTTTTTGAAAATGTGTGTGAGGGACCAACAGGTTTAAAAACTTTTTTGTTTGAAGCACAAAGATAAGGTGATCGATTTGAAAACATTTCAAATCGAAATTGACGATCAATTAAGTATTGTGCGAAGGAACCTCGTAAAAAAGGAGGACGGGACCAACAATGAAGTTTCTCGTGGGGAGATAACTCCCACGGGAAGGTTCAATCTTCCGGTCATTGACCTACATTTTTTCTACGGCGATCCTTCAAATTTTCAGGAGTTTATAGACATGTCAATTACAAAAAGGTGTGATAGAAGCAGTAGAAGATGCTCCTCTTGATGAAATCAGTAAAAATGGAAATTTTCTGCCACACCATTGTGTTATCAAAGAAAATTGTATTACAGCACTGAGAGTCGTATATGACGGCTCAGCTAAAAGCCATGCGTACAGTCCGAGTATTAATGACTGTATGTATAGCGGTGCAAATCTTCTTCCAGATCTCTGCGGTATATTACTTCGGTTTAGAACACATTCAACAGTTATTTGTGGAGACCTTGAAAAGGCCTTCTTACAAATAGCCTTACACGAAGAAGATAGAAAATTTACAAAGTTTTTGTGGCTCAAAGATCCCACTAAACCAGTGTGGGAAGACAATTTGAAAATTTATCAGTTCACGCGTGTTCCCTTTGGAATGACTGCAAGTCCATTTTTGTTGATGGCTACAGTGAAATATCACTTAAACAACAAAAATACGCCTGCATCAAAATTCATTAGTAACAATATATATGTGGATAATGTTGTTGTAGGCTCTTCAGATTTACAATCAGCTCTACAAATTTACAAAGACGGTAAAGAAATTTTTAACGAATGTTCAATGAATCTTCGAGAGTGGACATCAAATAACAAAGAATTTATAAATTCAATTCCAGAAAAAGATAGAGTTGAAAATACTAACATAAAAGTGCTAGGAATCCCATGGAACACTAACTTTGATACGATTCATTACCAGCCTGTAAAACCAACTGAGTCAGTAATGTTGACAAAAAGAATCATTTGCAGTATGGTATCAAGTGTTTATGATCCTTTGGGTTTGATTAGACCAATAACAGTACTTGGAAAACTTCTTTTGCAAGATTTGTGGCGAATAAAAATTAGTTGGAACAAAAAACTTCCAACAATTATAAAAACAGTAGTTGATTACAAAGAGCTGTTTAAGACCTTGAAACAATTAGATCAAGTAGATATTCCTAGTCCAGGCTCATTGATCACCAATATCTGTTCAAGTCAACTAAGAACAAATACCTTTTGGTGGCATGGCCCATCTTGGCTAAAACAAAAAAGAGATAAATGGCCTCAAGATAAAGACTTAGAATTAAACGAAGATGACAAAATTGAAATGAAAAAAGAAGAAAAAAAAACCAGTGTATTTGTCAACCGCAACAACAAAGGAAAGCCTTACGAAAAAACTAATCAACATTGAAAGGTTTTCAAATTTGTTTTGTCTTTTGAGAAGAACTGTGTTTTTTCTTCGTTTTATATTTGTTGGTTACTGGTCTAAGAAAACCTATAGTGATCAGAAAAAGAACAAAACGTTTTGATTAATAATGAAGGATATTCAAAAATATGGACCCATAACAGCTGGGGAAATGAAAACTGCTTTGATTTATTGGGAAAAAACAAGTCAAAAAGAACATTTTTATGAAGTAATAGCAGCCATAAAAAACAACGAAGAACACCCTTTGCAAAAACAGCTCGACATTTTCATTGATAAATTTGGTATTTTAAAATGAAGAGAGCAATTACAAAATTCCAACCTTCCTGAAGCCGCAAAATATCCCGTATTGTTGCCAAGAGGGTCGCAATACACTGAACTTGTTGTCAAAAGGATTCACACTGAAATAAAACATGGTGGAGTATCTCATACTTTAGCCATGGTGCGTCAGGACTATTGGATAATAAAAGGTAGAAGCTTTGTAAAACGGATTTTACATTAGTGCGTCATTTGTAAAAAAATACAAGGAGGACCATTTTCTCTTCCAAAATTTAGTGATCTTCCAATAGAACGTGTAACAAAAGCACATCCTTTTCAATATGTCGGAATTGACTATCTAGGACCAATACATGTAAAACTGAAAACGTCATCTGAAAAAAATTAAAGTTTGGATTTGTCTAATAACTTGCATGTGCATTCGTGCTTTGCATTTGAAAGTGGCAATGGATCTTTCTGGCCAAGGATTTGTGGATGTATTCGGAATTTAGTTGCTAGAAGAGTAAAATCTGATGTCATTATTTCTGATAAAAGAACTCAGTTTAAGCTGGCCAATAAAGCCATAAAACAAGCCTGGAAAAAAGCTTCTGAATTAGCGATAGAATATTGTTCTACAAGAGGAATCGAATGGAGATTCATTACTAAACGAGCCCCATGGAAAGGCGGGTTTTATGAACGGCTTGTGGGGTTAGTAAAAATGAGTTTACGAAAATCCATTGGAAAACGTCTTTTAACGTTAGAAGAACTTACAGCATTAACTATTGAAATTGAAGGTATACTAAATACTAGACCATTGACTTACATTTATTCTAATGAAGGAAGTGGAACTATATTACGACCAGTAGATTTCTACAGTTATGGTGCTTCCTTAGACACACCAATTTTAAGTGATGGTGATGAAACTACTGACGACCCAGACTACATTCCACAAATTACCAATACATCAGAACTTGTGAACTATTGGCAAGAAGGACAAATAGCCTCAGACAATTTTTAACAATTGTTTAAATGTGAAAATTTGTTAAGCCTTCGTGAAAGGCCAACTACACATAAACAACCTAAAACAAGAAGCTTCAGTGATCCCAAAAAATGGAGAAATAGTGCTAGTAAAACATAATTTACCACGTGGTGTGTGGAAAATAGGAAGAATCGAAAGTCACCTTGCAAAACAGCTCAAGTTTGAATGCCAAATAAGAAGGTACTTTCAAGACCAATAAATCATTTGTTTCCTTTGGAAATTCCTGTGGAACGTAACAATCTTATTGTTACAAAATAAGTTAAATGCAGAAAACAAAAATCTCTTAATCTGCTTCAAATAGCAGTCATCATAAGTTTAGGGTTAAACTTATTCTGTTCACCAACTTTGGCTTTGCAAAATGGAATGTGTCCTTCTAATGTAAAATTAACACCAGTTGCAAGCCAATATTGCCTTCAAAAAGGCTTAGTAATAATGAACATAAACAGAAACCGTTATTGTTGGAAAGAAATGGAGTGCCCAAAAGGACAACATTTAAATAGCATGGGAAAATGCGGTACGCCTTGCAGCTGTCCCTCATGGGCTCAAGGTTGTTGTCATTATGCACCATATAACCGCAATCATCCAAACATCCCAAATCTAAATAGCATTATGGAACAAGAAAAACTTTCGGTATGTTCATTTGTCAAGGATCCCCAATGTAGTGAAAAGCCAAGTACTGCAAAATTTCATCAAATTGAACTGTTTGATCGAACAGTATATTTTGTAAACAACTTAAATATAATTTTTAGTGAAACACATAACGAATTCAGTTGTTTCGGATTGGGTTAAATTACTGTAACTCCTCAGTACTGTGCTAAATATAAATGCAGTTCAAAAGGAACAAGATTATGTTTTTTTCAACACACTGAACTAGCATATTTTCTTACGTCTGATGAAGTAAAGACACCCATAAAGGCTTGGTAGAAGCAACCTTCTATGGAAGAAAGACGGACTTACACCAGAAACCTGCTTAACTTGTTCAACAGCCTGCATACAAGGTGGTATAAAAATATTTTTAACCAAAGCAATATATATGATTGAAGCTTGTATAGCACCTTACTGCTACAAAATCAGTTTTCCTAAAATTGAAGAACGAATATTTTTTCCACCGGAAGTGCTTCTTGATCAACATAAAATTACAATAAAAATTTGGAGTCATGGTCTTTTAGAACGAGAACTTGTAACTTCTTGTAAACCTTCACCTTATTGCGAAACTATAAACTGTTATTTTTGTTGGAATCGAATTATGAATCCCCATTGTACACCAAAAACAGTTTTACTTGTAGTTTTTGCTATGATTTATTTTTCTTCTGCAAGTTTATACTATGTTGGAAAGTTGATACACTTTTTTATAAAGTGTATTTACTACTGCTGCATAGGAATTATAAAATTGTTTCAAAATATTCGTCAACAACATGGACATCAACGTTATCAAAGCAGGTTACACATTTTACCGACATTAGTAACAATAATAATATTTTTTCTGAAAATATGATCAAGCTGTTCTGAAGTTGATACCTTAACTGCAGAACAAAGAAATTGTGAATTTAGCTCAAATGGACAATCTAAATGTATTTTTAATCAAGTAACAAGATTAACCATGGTACCTCAAGGTCAAAAAATTTGTCTTCTAATCAAAGGAAGAAATCAAGAACCACTAGGCACAATTTCAATTCATACTGAACATATTTCATTAATTTGTCAACCTACTACAGAATATTATTCTAGATCGTTTACAATGAATGTTGCATCACGAAAACGTTGCTCACATTCAGGATCTTGTGTTAATAACAAATGCGGTGATGTACACAAAGACACTTTGCTTCCAGAGTTAAAAGATGCCAATAATTACCCTGGTTATACAAGATGTAAAGAAAGCTGTGGATGTATTGCCTGTGGATGTTTTTTCTGCACTGCCGCTTGTTTATTCTATCGAATTTATGCAGTACCAAAAACAAAAACTGTTTATGAAATATTCTCTTGTCCTGAATGGCGATATAAAATTAATGTTACAATAGAAATTAATAGGCAAGATGAAGCAACCCAGATTTCAACCATTAGTCTGCATCCGGGAATAACAAAACATTGGAAACAATTACAACTAACAATTGTATCTGTATCAAAACCTGAATTTCCAGTATTAAGAAAATATTTTTTAACTAATGGACTCCAATCAGCTTTTATTGAAGCTACACTTTCTAACAGGAACAGTAGGCCAATTACAGTGTAAAGATCACGACCATGCAAGAAACTTTAGTTGTACTATAGCAAAAGACAGTTGCATTTGTGATGGACAAGAAAATAGAATAAATTGTGATTGTGATCAGCAAGATCTGGAAAATATCGTCACTACAAAAAACAGAATGTTGCCCATAACCTCAAATGGAATTTCCCTTTTTGGAAATGGAAAGAACATCTATGCTGAATACCAAGACTCTGCTACATTTGAAATTCAAATTTCATTAGATGGAATGAGATTTATCAGTAAAACTGAAAATAATAAATGCAAGTTAAATCCAATTCGGCTGAATGGATGTTATAACTGTTTAAGTGGAGCCAAATTTACTTACTCATGTGTAACAGATTTTGGAAACGCTACGGGTCATGTTAATTGTGACACTACATCTTTTTCAGTTTTCTGTACAAGTACCAAGACTTAGCAACAAAGACAATTCTATTAAAACAAGCAAATATTAAAAAAGAGTGTCAAGTTTTATGTTCTGAGGAAGTTCTCATTTTGTCATTGAAGGAAAATTACATTTTGTGGAAAAATCACAAATAAACAAAGTAACGAACATAATCACTGAAAAAAAATGTCGGTAGTAATTCAATAAATTTTGACTTTTTTAAGGACATATTTGGTGCTCCAAATCTTATGTGAATTGTATATGTTATTATAGCAGTTATTATTATATTTATATTGGTTCCTTTAACGCCAATTGGGTTTTATGATAAACAAGAAAATAGTCAAACAAACATTTATCCATCTCATTTCTTACGACGTTTCAAGTATCACAGTACTCATTATCAAGTAAGCTAAAACAGAAAGACTATCAGAAGAATATTTACATATTAAATAAAACACAGAATTACTTAAAAGTATCACGAAAGTCTGTCACAAAATTAAATAAAACATGAACACGGAAGAATCGTTAAAACAAAAATAACGGAAGGGAAGCCATGTTGGCATTAATTTCTGGGCGATCTTTTGCAATTAACAAGGATTCCTTAATTAAGAGGTGTAAGTCAAAGGCGCTGTGACTAAGAATTTGGAAATCGGTAGAGTTTACATTAGAATGACATTGTAACATGTGTTCAAAAACCGCACTCCTTTCGCGTTGAACAATTATATTACCGGTAAAAGGGCTCTTTCCCCTGTGCTCGCAAACTCTGGTATGAAGGTGGCGCCTTGTTTTTCCGTAATAGCAAAGATTGCACTTTGCACACGTATAAGAATATACCACACCAGACCGCAAGTACAGAGGAAGTTTGTCCTTAAGCGGAAACATATTGCCAATACAAAGATTAGTTTTGAACACAATTCTACAATCAGTGTTTGGAAAAAAAACGGAATATAGAACGAATTCTTGCTTTTGTTTGCACTGAAACTGGACCCAAAAACGGTAAACAAATGGTAAGTTTTTGAATATTTTCATTTTTAGAGTTACTTGGTCTCGTTTTATTTCCGAAAATCCTGTTAAAAGATGTTTTAATTACACGATCAGTCATTGAAAACTGTAAGTCCGTTTTTCTTCCATAGAAGGTTGCTTCTACAATTCCCCAAGCCTTTATGGGTATCCTTACTTCATCAGACGTAAGAAAATATGCTAGTTCAGTGTATTGAAAAAAAAATAATCTTGTTCTTTTTGAACTGCATTTATATTTAGCAATACCGAGGAGTTCCTGTAATTTCGTCCAACCCAAAACAACTGAATTTGTTATGTGGTTCACTAAAAATTATATTTAAGTTATTTACAAAATATGCTGTTCGATCAAACAGTTCAATTTAATGAAATATCGCAGTACTTGGCTTGTCACTACATGTGGGATCCTTGACAAATGAACATTTCGAAGGTTTTTCTTGTTCCATAATGCTATTTAGATTTGGAATGTTTGGATGATTGCGGTTATATGGTGCATAATGACAACAACCTTGAGCCCATGAGGGACAGCTGCAAGGCGTAATATTTAGTAATATGAAAATGCACATAACATTATTATTTATACAGGCAAACGTATGGTAGTAATTAGTATAAAAATATTACTAACCTGGTGCAGTGTCCTGAATTTGATTTTCCTGGGAGCCATCAACTGTTTGGGAGATATCCTCCATATTGCAGCCGGTAGTATACTAGATAAAATTATTTTATAATTAGATAATTTACTAATATGTAATATATTAAGAGACCTTAAAGACAAACTTATAGAAATACTAACTGGGCTTTGTTATATAGTGCTTATTATTGTTTGATAAGTAAAGCAGCCTTGTTGTTTTATATTGAATACCACTGAATGTTTATATTAATTGTTATTAGAAAAGGGTTTTGAGAAGATGGCGTATACAAAAGTGCGAAGTTAATTTATAATACACTGTTAATATACTGTTATAGGAAATTACTTAAGCTTAATATTATATTTAAGTACTGTTAAACCTGCATAGTTTTGACAATAAGTATAAGCAAACTTATAGAAAGTTAAACTGTGTTTACCCATAGTAATTACATTAGTTACAACTATGATTGGTTTTTTTAAAAAACAAATAAATAACTGTTTGGTGAGATTAGTTTATATAATGCCTAAAACTGTTTCACTTGAAAAATGTTGGTTAAATATTGTAAACACTGCTTACCAAATGCATTTTTAGTAATAATGATTGCTTAAAATACAAAAGAAACTAATTATAAGAAGACTGAATGGAGTGAAAATAGTGTTTGAAATACTTACTTTATAATTGGTTTGCAATTTTAACCAATATTGTAAGAAATTAAACTTACTGGGAAAATGTACACTAAACTGAGGTTAAAATAATTTTTGTGTTACCAGCAGAGATAAAATAATATTAGAAATTGTAGTAAAATGGATAAAAAGGGAATATTGAATTGAAAATACTGTTAATTTTATGGTAGATTATAATTTTTTATAAGAATATTGTAAAGGTTAACCGAAAGATGTGGTTTTTAACCAGGCAAAAGTAATTTTTCGTTTACAAACACAAGTATAAATATGCAAAATTGAGGCAGTGCAATATTTGTTATGATACAATTTTGAGTTTGCTATAATTTAACATATAAATAGAATACAAAATTACGCTTTACATTCGTGTAATAACCCTACAAAGAGGCTAAATTTATTTTGCGTTTGCAAACATAACATGAATTTTTTTAAAAATTTTTGGTTGGAACCAATTAAAATAGAATATAATACCTAGTATGGAGATTAGTTAAAATACATAAAATTAGATTTAGATTAATTTTATATTAGGTTATAAAATTTTTAACCGAAAATTGGTAATAGACTGTAGACGGAACCTTTACAAAAAGGCTAAAAAATATTTTGCGTTTGCAAACCCAAAGCCAAAATATATAAACGTAAGATAGAACTTACGGTTGTAAATATATAAAATAGGAATATGTACATAGGATATTATTTATAAAATTCCTAAAAACTTGATAGTTTACATAATTAGCAAAGATATGAAATGAATGCAATTTAATTTCGAAAAGCTGTTACTTAACTGACATAAAATTAAAAAGGAAACTTTACCTGATAACTGCAGTTTTTTTTTATAAAAAAGAGATGTTTTACCAATGCGACCGCTTAGCTACAAACAATTTTCGAACAAAACGATCTTGATACCGCCGTATTTAAATTATCACACGCATTTAAATAAATTACGTGAAAATTTATTTCCGGTGAGGAAAACCGCACATTGAAAAAACGGCTAGCAAGAAGGTTCATTCGCACGCGGACCCCGCGAAACGAAAATTAAAACTCTTCATGCCATTCTGCTAGAAGTGCCACGCAGTTACAATCTAGCCATTCTATTCATAATTTTTCGCATCATGTATCTCTTGCTAACACTGTATTTATGTCAAAACATTTTGCAAGAACTGGCCGAAATTAAAGATTATCTTTTTCAATTTTCATCTGCAATAAAAATGGAAATTTCTAAAAATCGTTAAAAAGTTTTCCAAAAACCGAGTTTGCCCATAAAACTTGCTACCTTTTCAGGTGACAGTCGCAATGATAGTTTTCGAACTTGGTTACAATCTTTTGAGCAAATTGCTAAATGTCAAATTTATACTGAAAAACAGTGTTTAGAGTCTCTGCCTCTGTACTTAACAGGTACCACTCATTTTTTCTATCTTAGAGAGGTTACAGAAGGTGAAAAAAGGTTTTTTAAATCTTTGACAAAAGCACTTGAGACAAAATTGTTATTTTGGAAAGGCTTCATGCAGAGTCCGTGAGTAGCCTTGTTTAGAAAAATGACCAATCAGCTATCGATTTTGCGACTGAAATTATAAATCGTGATGGGACAAAGTAGGGTAGCCTTGACCGAAAAGTGCAGGATATTATATTCGAAAATGTATTATATTATATTGTCTTATATTCGATTATATTTTACCGAAAAGCAGTCTTTGTGCTGCACCTGGTTAATTCCAGAATGTTTATTTTTGCAGTAGTTAACTGCATCTGGAGTAATCCAGAATGTTTATTAAAATTGTTTTGTTATTATGTTTTATCTTAAAAGCAGTCTTTGTGCTACATCTGGTTTATTCTAGGATGTTTATTTTTGCAGTAGTTAACTGCATATGGAGTAATACAGAATGTTTATTAAAAGTGTTTTGTTATAATGTTTTATCTTAAAAGCAGTCTGTGTGCTGCACCTGGTTGTGACCGCCATGCTTCCACTGACCTGTAGTTTCTACACAATATATTTAAAGCTTTATTTTCCAAACAGGTCCCAGATATACAATGACCATATAACATAAATTATATGAAATGATTTTAAATTTATAATTTTATTTCTTAAAATTACTCTGTACGTGCTGCTTGTGAAGCCCCCTTTTTAAGATTCTTTGTCCTCAAAGAACCTTCTACTTAAAATTACTATGTACCTAAAAAAATATCTAAAAACATGATGAAACGGGTTAATATTTTTTATTTACACAAAAGCAAGAAAAAAAAATAAATATCACACCAACATTTTATCACATTCTTAAATCTTTTCTACTTTCGCGATGATTTCTGGCTTGAATTCTTTTGAATGTTGCCTTTGAGGCTGTCCCATGCTGAAAAACTCTGAAAAATGTTTAACTCCAAAAAAACCCTAAAATTTTAATTTTCTAAAAAAAATATTTATTTTTGCAGTTGCAGTTTTTGCAGTTGTGTGTTGTCTAAAATAAACAAATGCTTCAATTTTTTAAAATAAAAATACTTTTGTAGTTTAATTATATTTTTATCCATTTTTAATTATTTAAAACAATTGTTTTCTAAACAAATGAAATATTTTTGTGATTACTATTTAGTGTTTTAGGTAAAAATAAATTAATTTTTGTGTCAAAAAAGTGTAAATACTAGGTTTTAAACGAGATAACTAAAGTTTAACATTTTTGAACTTTTTATTTTAAAAATCTGGAAAGTTACTTTTGTAGGCTTTGGGCTTGGACTTGTGTAAGATTTTATTAAATAGACCAGTAATAACACAATCGGATTTTGGTTGGTTAAGATTTAAAAAAAAAAATTAACCACTGGCAAGACAATTTTGTTCTTTCTGCAAAATCTATGCCAAAAATATAACTGAGAGGAGAATTCTGTAACACATGAACTCCGTTAGCCAACCCGGAAGTTCCAAACTGAAAATTGTGCTTTGTTGACTGTGTAATATCATACGTGCACCATGTTACAGATTGTGCCGATTCTGTGGAAACACTCCACCATATTCCCCTCAAAGTTCCTGCAAAATTCGAAATAAATATACGTTCAATTAAATATAAAACAATCAATGTTTTTATTTGAGAACCCTTTATTTTTATCGGCCTGACTGCCCTAATTCTGGGATACGCTCCGGGTACAACAGACACTGTCCGCTGTACTATGCGTGTCAGTCCCTCCTTAAACTTTGTTCTCAAACTTATAAAATTCTTTCCAATTTCGGGATATAATTTTAACAACTTAAATTTAAAGAAAACTGTATATAACTTGCATAATACTACCAAGAATAGGTCATTCTTTTTTAAGGTTTTCTTGTTACTTTTATTTATTTTCCTTGTTATTTTTATCAGAAACCCGATACACAAAACTATTATGTGTTTAATCAAAAACAATGATTTTAAACAGTAAATTTCTCGATTTTGTAAAAAAGCCTCAGCTGTTTTTTTGATCTTATGCAGGTTCAGCGTGTCACCCTTGCAGCTTTCTTGCGAGTTGAACGACGTAAAAACAGTCGCTTTCCTAAAAATTTCGGAGATTTAACGCTGTCATGTCTCTTCACGGACAAAGAGTCGCAACAAATTGCCTGCGAAACGAGAGATGGTTTATTTTTGACCATAATATTTGTCTTGTTATTATTCGGCTGATTCAAAACTACAAGGTTTTGTAACATCTTATAACGATTCTGTAAATTAATAAAGTTTTGTTTTAAACGTTGGTGTTCAACTATTGGCACAGATTGTGAGGCAGAGTACGTCTTAATAACACCAACAATGTGTCTGCTATCACTATTGTCATAGTTGTTTTTCTTTTTATGGAAAACCGGCTTGTTGCTTGTTGTTTGTTGCAAACAAGATCTTTGAGTTTTGCAACTTTGTTTACTTAAATGTTTCCGTTTATAACAGTTCTTTTTTATATGACCTGGTGTTCTACAGTAATAACAAACAATCTGTTTTTTATCTTGATGTATTTTTTTAGTCTGGTATATGCAACCTTTATTTTGTGGTGCCTGCCCAATAGAACAAAATATGTCCATTTGTTTACGCAATTCCGAAATTTGGTTAGCGATTTCAACTAAATGATCAGCATTTGTTTGTTTTGAGTCACCAGGACCCACAAAAGGAAAGCAAACGTTGTTCGTTAGATTTTGTTGCTTAGGCTTAGCTGCCATAGACTCAAGAGTTTTTGCTACATTTAAAGCTTCATTAAACGATCGGCAATTGTAATTTAATCCTAATATTTGTTCTTTAAAAATAGTACCCTGAATAAACTGATGACGCATCATTTGATCTTTTAAAGTTTCAGGGACACCAAAGAAAGCGGCTTCCGCTAAGTTCATTATGTCAACCGCAAATGTGGCTACCGCTTCGTTTAAACCCTGAACCCGGTTATTAAACCTATCTAGCGCGCGAATAGTTTCTGATTGTGTCATTGACGCGTTTAGAATTGTATCGTTACTGTAGTTACGTAGAACTATATAAACTATAAAACTCACTTTAAACTGGAGTAACCCTAGGGTTCCTGTGAGCAGGGTCCCTTGTTTGAATCCGGGACGTCGGACCAAATTGTGACCGCCACGCTTCCACTGACCTGTAGTTTCTACACAATATATTTAAAGCTTTATTTTCCAAACAGGTCCCAGATATACAATGACCATATAACATAAATTAGTAATTTTTATATGAAATGATTTTAAATTTATAATTTTATTACTTAAAATTACTCTGTACGCGCTGCTTGTGACATGGTTAATTCCAGGATGTTTATTTTTGCAGTAGTTAACTGCATCTGGAGTAATCCAGAATGTTTATTAAAAGTGTTTTGTTATAATGTTTTATCTTAAAAGCAGTCTGTGTGCTGCACCTGGTTAATTCCAGGATGTTTATTTTTGCAGTAGTTAACTGCATCTGGAGTAATCCAGAATGTTTAATAAAATTGTTTTTTCATTATGTTTTATCTAAAAGCAGTCTTTGTGCTGCACCTGGTTAATTCCAGGATGTTTATGTTTGCAGTAGTTAACTGCATCTGGAGTAATACAGATTCTTTATAAAAAGTGTTTTGTTATAATGTTTTATCTGTTTAGAAATCTTTGTGCTGCACCTGGTTAATTCCAGAATGTTTTTGCTTGCAGTATGTAACTGCATCTGGTGTAATCCAGAATGTCTCTTTTTTATAATTTAAAATGTTTACCATAGTGTTAAATTACATAAATTGATGTAATGCTTGTTAATGTATAAGGTTTTTATTTGTTTACTAAATTTAAAAATTTTTTGTTTTTAATATGTATTTGTGTATATATTTTTATGCAAAAAGTTGTTAGGTAACTGAGTGAGAATCTGTGTATTTAACTGAAGAGGGCAGCACGGAGGCGTCTTAAACTTATGCCCAAAACGCGTAGTTAACTTATGTAGGTATATTATGTAATAGTTTTTTTATGTTAGTTTTATAGTAGTGTTTTGTTAAAAAAATGTAATTGTGTTTGCATTAAAACAGAGGTCTTATCATTATTACAAATAAGTTTTGCACTACATTGATCTTCTCTGCCTTGTTTGTTATATAATTTTATATTATATTTTTATCCAGTAAATTAAGTTTGTTCTATAAATAATAAATAAATTTCAATATACAAGGATATTTTCATGGCTGGTATTAAGCCTGAACTAACTACCAAGTTTTTAGAGAGTACAGCTGATTTAATAATACGGTTCGCCTAGCAGCTATTGCCAAGTCTAAAATAGGCCTTAACAGTAATCAAAACCAAGGGTTTTACACACAAAACGTATTGAATCAGCTTTTTTGTGTTAATCAGCCAGTTATTGACGCTTTTTTTGTCTGCTGTTTCAAAACTTGCTAAACAAATTGCTTGATCTCCGACTCAAAAAAGTCTTGCAATATCAGCCCAAGTCTGTAAGCATTGCAAAACTAAAGCCTAAATCTCTTGTTTCACAGGATCCTAGAATTTGTGACTAATGCGAACAACTTAGACATATAACAGAGAACTGTTTCAAGCGGCAAAAGTACATGAATCAGTCCGAGGTGCAAACTTCATCTATTCCTTCGCGTTTTCCTAAGTCTAATAACCGGTCAGCTAGAGGGCATCATTCTTGGAGAGAAAACTTCCATTTTGGAAGCCGTAGTCAAAATCATTTTCAGCAGAAAATTTCGCAGCATACTTGTCTTAATTCTTGTAGTTCTGTTTTTGTTCCGCAGAGTGTGGCGGAACACTCAAGTTTTGGACTGAAAGAGTCAGTAATGTTATGACAAATGACGCCAAAAAGAAGCCGTTGAAAGATCTTCCTGCAGACGTTTGTTATTCTGCTAAGGAATCCTTTTCCAAGGCTGTTGCAGAGCTTGATATGAAAAGTTTGTCATTGCAGATTGTGTCCAACGCATTTTTCATCAACCTCTTAAAGCTTCTAGTTCGATAAATTTATTTCAACAACCCCTTTGTATTTTATCTTTTAACAAAAATAAAAAGTCAGCTCTTGTTTATAGCCCTGACGGTAAAAATAAACATTTTTGGGTAAATTTAAAAACTCTTGAGCCATGTACCGCACATGAAAAACTGCAAAATTTCACAGAAAATCCTACCTTTGTGGGGTACACGTATGTTTCATGCGCTTCAGAACATCAAAAGTCTCAGCGCTCAGAAGAGCGTCCCATATTGCAATTTCCTTTCCGTGAAGGAGGGAGGGAAAGCCGCCTACTTAGCAGGTCTACCAGCAGTTCAATACCTAAAAAGCACAATGGTTGCGTACAAGATTTTCGCGGTTCCTGATCATCCAAAAAATGTTCCAGTCATTTTACTTCATTTTTCCAACAAGAACCCAAGCATTCCAATGAATGTCAGATGTCGCAAATTTTCAGGACTTGCACTTTGTGTCAAACAAAAAGCGATGGATTGCCTTCCAGTTTTCGGAACTTTCAATCTACATTCAATTTCAAGCATTTTATAAAAAAGTAACCACATGATAATAATATGATTATGTAAAATTCTAATGCTTATTCTGTAGTTATTTTCTTATGTAATGTTTGCTAACATGTGTTCTTATCATTTGTTTTAACTGGGAGTGTCAACTTAAACCCTAAAAAATTTGGGTGAAGGTGTCGCCGTTTGGCTTATTTAGCGTTTTTATTTACTAATTCCTTTTTTGTTTTTGTAAAACCCGCCCATATAAAAGGCGCCGTTTCTTGATGCTTATTCAGTTAATAAACTCTTTTTTTATATCTGGTCGCCTTCTCCAGCACTGCAACAATTAGCCCAACAAACAGACAACCATCACGGATCCGAAATTTGCCCTACACTCAGATGTGTAGAGGTTCCTGCTTTTGTAGGAACTTTAGTTTTTAGTTCTTAGTCCAAAAATCCCGCGTTCACTTTACAGTGACGCGGAGAGGTTACTTTAACTTCGGTTACTGTGATCTTTAGCACAGACATTTCGGTGACAGCGCTTTTATCGATGCTGGTACTTTTGTAAACGCAACCTTCAAAGGATTCTTTTGCGAATTGCAATTTTCATGAGGACTCTTTTGTGCCGGGAATCTTTTGACGAGTAACCACCGTAAGTGTTAACGTCAAAATTGCCGCAACATTATAAAAAGTATAGGCCTTGCACTGGAACTCGGTTTATACATGAAGTATGCAATAAACATAGTGAGTCACCATAATGGATAATTACCGTATCTCCTACTTATCTTTTGTAGTATGCAGATCAACCCTCAAAAGCACGCGAAATTTCGATCAGTTGATCTGCATACTACGAAAGATAATTTGGAGACACGGTAATTATCATTTATGGTGACACTTATGTATATTGCATACTTCATGTATAAACCGAGTTCCAGTGCAAGGTGACTATTGTTTTTTAAGAGTGTGAAGTCGAATCCGACGGTCGAAGGTTAAGTTAACAATTAATTAAAGTTTTTACAGAAATAAAGATAAAGTTTATTGGCTGAAAATTGGAAATAAAAAATACCGAAAACGCTAAAAATTAATACTTAATTACATAAAAATAAACCATTAATAAAAGTACAACAAAAAATGTTACAAAAATTATTACTTCCAAAAATTGAATGATTATATCTTTGGCCTTTTTGGTTTCGCTCCATGTTCTGTTTGTGACCAGATCAAATCTTTCATTTTTTTAATTTTTACAAAAAACGTTAATTTTTTAAAATTTTTAATTAACTTGATATCGCAAAACAAACTGGTCCAGCTAAACACATAAAAACATAAACTAATTAAAGCGTTTAAACCCTGATCTGATTTGATCAGGGTTTAAACGAATATTCGCCCAAAATGAATAAACAAAATAGAAAGTGCAATTTTGCGTGATTTAAAGGCGTTTTTTTGAGATTTTTTGTACTTTTAACATTTCGACTTAAAAAAGAATGTAAAAAGTTTTTGAAATTTCAAAAAATATTTAGATTACCCAAAATCAAATTTTCACGTTTTAGAAATCATTCGACACTTAAAAACAACGTTTCAAACTTTTATATAGTTTTAGACCAAGTATGTCGCGGGTATAATAGATTAAAATATTTAATTTTGGCCATACTTAGTAAGGCAGAGTTTTTTTATTTTGGGTGGTTTATTATAAGGAATTGTAGCATTAAAAGAAAATCTTGTTTAATTAATATTTTAAACGATCTTATTTTATCAAATATACAACTATCATATAATAGTAAGCATATATCCTATTTATTTTATACTTTTTGAAATATAGATACACAGACACAATGTTTATAATTATTGAAAAATATTAACCTAAAAATTAAAAAAACTCATTCTACTTGTTCTTAACATTTATATTAAACACAGCACTGGAATAAATCACATTGACATATGTGAGAAAAATTTCACTAGCGAGCTAAATAACACTGTACCAAACGATTGTGGTTTTTCTTTACAATAAAATTATATTATGTAATTTAATAAAATATATAAATTAATGTGTTTGTCTACAATCTCGATGTTATTAAAGACCACATATAAATGCAATAAACCAAAAAATTTCTCTCAAAAAATATTTTTACCTTAACTTTTACACTTTTAAAGTGCAATGTATTAATGCATTTTATTAGTATGTTAATATATGCAATGAATCTGCTACTTTTTAGTCCCGCTTCGTTTGAGTCCCGGAAAAAAATCACTGCGAGCTTCGTTTCAGTCCCGCTTCGTTTTAGTCCCGCTTCGTTTTAGTCCCGCTTCGTTTTAGTCCCGCCTCGTTTTAGTCCCGCTTCGTTTGAGTCCCGCTTCGTTTTAGTCCTGGCGGAAAATACATTCATCAACTTGTATCATTTTCCTGCGTGCAGTCTTTTTGTGCAAAATATTTGCATAAAAAAATCGATTTACTGGCCTAAAGTTCATTAGGCACAGCCAGCTGTTGTTTTTGTTTTCTTCCCGGATGTTATTTATTACGTAACACGTGTGTAATAAATAATTAGCATATGTTCAAAAAGAAGGCTTTTGAATTAAATTTAATTAATGTGCCCAAAAAAAAATTATAAAAAGCTCTTGTTTTTATTTGTTCATAGAATTTTTTTAAAAAAACATGAAAAACTAAATTACTTAAAATTTATTAGCAATTTTAAGTAGTTTTTAGGGCCGTTGGGGACCGTTAAGTTTGGAAATAAAATTTAGTTTGTTAAAAATTTTGTTGGTTATACCCAGGATTTCTTATTAAAATTTGAGGATTCCAGTTTTAAACACTACGAATTGGGGTTTGAGGGATACACGGGCCTTACTTTTCTTGTATTTCTGAGTATACCTTCCCCAAAATCCGGGAGGTTGTCTTACTATCAAACAAACTGTAAGAATTTTAAATTTTCGTTCATTTCGATCATCGGTTGTTGTAAAAAAATACGAAATAACACACTTTTATATACATAAATATATGTATGTGTTCCGACCCTCCAATATCATGCTTTGGAGCTCCGGCCATTTAAGACAAAGATATCGCCGCAGCTCCGACCATTAAATGAGCGATTAAAAACTTACGTATATTAGCTTCATTTATGTTAAAAAAACTATTATATTTGCTTTTATATGATCCTTTTTATTGTTTAAAAAAATAGTTTACAAAAAGATTTTCACAAAAAAATCCATGGAATTACTTTTCAATTATTCATAAAATTTATACAAAAAAAGGACGGGTTTCGGAGCTCTGGGAAAGTCACTAAAGCCTAAAAAATACTTCGTGCAAAGTGTCCAAAGGACAGAAAAGAATAGTTCGATTTTGGGCATTCTGGCAGCGTTTTTTGCGTTTTTATATCAATGAAAACGCCTTTAAAACACCTAAAATTCAAGTTTATGTTTTGTCCTTTCGGCATTTTAGAGGAAGTATGAACCAGACGAGTAAGCAAACGTATGAGCAAGGCGAGAGGCGTGCCGGACGGATCTACCCAGGGTTGTTGGAAACCCTGGAAACTGGCAAACTTCAAGTATGAACCAGGCTTAATACTCACCACGGACAGACTGTAGTTTATAAATTTAAAAAAATAGTTAAATGAGTACTTTCACGAATTAAATACTCAAATCGCCCAAATATAAAACTTCACTTTAATACTTAGCCGTTCAGGCTGAAGCTTGAAAATGTTGTAAGACTTGGTATTAAAAAGCAAAACATAAAATTCAAATTAGACACTTTTATAAAAAGAAAAAGTCCGTTCTGAGTAATATGGAAGTTTGTTTTGTGAAGGTCCCCTAATATTAGTAAAAAAACGCAGTTAGAAATTTCAAATTTTACCAAAAATACAGAAAAGGTGAATTTTAATTTTTAAGATTTCTTACAAACATTTAATTGTAAAACAAAATTTTGGTTAAAACGTATACCAACAAATTAGTGACATAAAAGCAAATTAAATGAAAAAAAATTTTATTAACGTTTTTATGTTTTATTATTATAGTTTCTGAATTTATTGTTTTCTTTTGTGTATTTGGATGCGATAATAATAAAAATGTTGCAGATATAAAATAAAGGAATTTTCTAATATTAATACAAAACTTTCCGAAAAAATAAAATATAAAAGTATTTCCAAATTTATTGTTTGGTTTTTAAAGGAGTAATAACACAAATCAAATTCCTGTAACGCCCGGATCATACAACCTTGTTACTGAACCGATATAATTAAAATTTATGAATGTTGTTGAGTTGGGCTTGAAAAACCAAAATATTTAATTTGAGGTAGATTAAAATTAAAAGAGTAGTTTTGAATTAAAAAAGTACTCCATTCAGGACATTATATAAATTTGGTTTGCGACAGTCCTTATTTAATTGCAATAAACTAAACGGGCCAAAAAACTAAAAATAGTTTTGACGTCCACATTAAGAATAAGGTTTTGTATTAAAGTAGAACACTACAGTTCCAAAAATTTCTTTGATTTTTCCAAAAACAACCACTCGGGGGTTTTCGGGGGTCCGGATTACGAATCTGAACTTCGTTTTTTGATTTGACCCCCGAGGGGGCGCTAGGGGGGGTGCGATCCCCCCTACGGGGGCACTCTGACTCTACCCCGGTTTTACTTCAAAACCACCTCAAAGCACGTACTCGGGGTTGAATACAGTATTGAATAATGTACTTTTTTTAATTAAAAAATTAAAATTAAAAAAAAAACATTTTTTGGTGTTAAAAATAACTCCCAGGGGGATTCGAAGCTAGAGCTCTTGTTTTCTGAGTCCTACGCTCTAACCACTCGGCTACTGTTCCGTCTCAGATTCTTTGTTAAAAACTACTTTTAAACGAACGTTTCAAAATGTAGTTTACCCACGTCAAATCAAAAAATATAAATGAAAGTTTAATCATTATGAAAATTTGTTTACAAACCGATTTTAACAAACTATATATCAAAATGGAGAACTCAACGAGTTAGAAACATTGGGGTTGTTTATTTAAAAATCGTATAGAGATCTACTGAGAAATTAGGCTCCAAAGTTAATAAAATTTTCTCAAAAAACTCTTCAAAATGTCGGGTTTTCTCGGGTTATTATTATACGATTTTGCTAAAAACAACAGGAAAGTTTTATCTACTCGTCTTTTAATTACGTACAAAAAATTTTTAAAATCGACATGCACAAAAAAATTTTATATGTCATTTTGTGAAAAAAACCTGCGATTCGTCGGAATCCCCTTTGTGGACCATTCCCACAGCTTATTTTTAATTTTCATGTTTCATCAAAATATAAAAAATGATGTTCAGGACATGAAGATTAATAATACAGTATGTAGTTAATAAAAACTGGTTACAGCTGTAATAAATAGCGACTGTACAAAGTTTGTGCGGTTTGTTCTGTAGTGTTCCACCTTAAAAGAGTAGTCCATTTAGGGCGTTATACAAATTTGATTTGTGACAGTGTTCTTTTAATTACAGTAAACTAAACGCGTTAAAAAACTGAAAATAGTTTAAATAAATGAAAAAATCCTAAAATTCTTAAATCAATGCAAAATGAATCAAATAAGCTTAGAAAATTGTAGTACAAAGGTCTTTGTATAAAACCAAATATTGCGGCAAAATGACTTGCGCGGATTTTTCGCCAAGACTGAAATGAAGCTTGCAGCGTTTTTTCCAGGTCTGAAACGAAGCAACGTAGCAGGAACTAGTTTATGAACGCATTTTCCGCCAGGACTAAAACGAAGCGGGACTCAAACGAAGCGGGACTCAAACGAAGCGGGACTAAAACGAAGCGGGACTAAAACGAAGCGGGACTAAAACGAAGCGGGACTGAAACGAAGCTCGCAGTGATTTTTTCCGGGACTAAAACGAAGCTGGACTAAAACAAAGCGGACCCTTTAAATATGAGCGGTTTTTTTTAATTCGAAGAAACGTTTTTTTACAGGTCCGGTTTTTACTACCGTTATGTGATTGTCTTTAATTATTAACTATAACAATATATGCAAAATCGACCAAGAAATGCAAAATCACATAAGAAATATTCAGGTTTAGAAAGTGCGTTTGCAACACCGGAGTTGCTTAATTTTTTGTTGGTAAACCGCGTAAAAACTACTGAACATACTTTTACTGAACTGAAAATTATACGGAAAAAACAATCAGCTATTGTGATGCAAATTAAACCACGCCGTAAGCAAATTATTTCTTATTTTACTTTGGTCGATTTTGTACCCTTTTTTTTTTGGGGGAGGGGGGTTTAAGAAATAACCTAAATAAGTAACTGAGGGAGCAAAAAATGCAAAATTTTGCTTTAAAATCTACTTTATGGAATGAATGGCTGACATATCGGGTAAAATTTTTATCTGTGGCTAAAAATTATTGAAAACTCAAAACATGATTTTGTGTAAAACAAAAAGACAACCGATGAAAAAAATGCTCAAATTAAAACAATTTAAGTTTGAGTTGTATTATTGTCATTTTTTCAACAAAGCAAACCAAATCATTTTAAATTATAAATAGACTTTAATAAAACAATTATTAAAAACCATTGTAAAATTTGGTTGTTTGGATTTTAAAAAATGTGAAGAAGCAATGTGTTTTAAAGATACAAAGCATCGACAAACCGCTTATTTTACGCTACACATGTTCTTTTGTTAAAGATTTTTGTACAACGTTTTGTGGGTTAAGTGTTAATGCCAAATTATTAAAATAAGTTTTACTGCTAAAAATATTATTGTCTTCCTGGTTTTTTTTTTAAATATATCTGTTATCTTACTTTTGGTGCTTCTTAATTTAGTTATATTTTCAAATATTTAAAAAAAGGAACATTCACTTTCTCTGATTTTTTCTACGTTTCAACGTAATAAAGTTCGTTCATGCCAATAGGAAAGACGGAAGTATATAGAGATTGGTTTTTCATTACAAAACAACCATTAAATTACATTACAAACATTAATCAGAAAAACGTGTGCAGTAAAGGTGTTTAATAATGATGTTTTTTTTCAAAGTTTTTTAAGTTGCGCACTATATTTTGAAAGTTTTTAAATAAAATTTAAAAAAAACACTGCAATATAATATTTTTTTAAAATCAAAATTGCTAATTTTCTTGTATAAAATTTAATTTAAAAAACCAAAATTAATTATAAAAAGTGGAAAAAATGTAAAACATATTTCAAAATTTAAATAAAAGTTATTTACTTATTTAAGGGGTAGAACTAGGAGCTAAAAAACTCTAATTTAAAGGACCGAAGTTCCAAATTATGCGTTATTTGAAATTTTAAATACAATTATTTGAGTGCTTTTAAGCGGGAACCAGACAGACTAAAGTTACTTTTTTTAAATAGAACAGCAGTTTTTGAAGCAATCAAAAAGCGAAAATCCTTTAAAATCGATGGAATTTTTAATTAAAAAAATCATAAAAAAATCTCGCTTAAACTATAGGGTAACTGACTTAATTTCGGCCACCTTTTTTTATTTTTTTGAATAAGTTTTTTCTGGCTTTTTCAATCAAGCCAAAATTTGGCCTAAAAATCAAACAATAGCTATATTTGTTATTCCAGTGCAAAATTTGAATATTTCTGTTACACTTAAAAATCAGTGAAGGTTTAAACTTTTTTTTAAAGTGTCCGAAGTTAAGGCGCGTGCCATTTATTTCGGCCACCTACAAAAAACTGGCCATAACTATTGCTTAAACGAACAATAAAAATTTCTAAAGGTTGCAAATTTACCCTTAGGTATTGTTCTTGGTACATAGAACTTAATTTTCCTGTTTGCGAACTTTAATAGTTATAAGCAAGACTTAAATAATTATGTCAAAACCTTAAAAAAACAAGTTTTAATAATTTGTATTTTTTGTTCAATTTTTATTTTTGGCTTAAAAAACGTCAAAACAAAGTCAAACGAGCAAAAAAATTCTTTATAAATATGGTAGTACAATGATATTTAAAAACAGCAAAAAACGGCAGGTTCTTTCACCTAAATTTTCATGTGGCCGAAATTAACGGAATCTTAAAATGCGCAGTTAGTTAAACGCATTGCAAAATGATTTTGAAGAAAATATCAAAACATGAAAATTAACAACTTTCAGCCTTAAATAGAAGTTATTTTAAAGTTATAAAATGCTTCGTTCTAAATTTGATGCAGTTTAAACACAAAGCAAAAATTAGGAAAATCACAAAAAATTCGTTTTTTGTATAAAAATGTTGATAATGTAGAATAACAAAAATAAAAAATTTTTGCAAAAACACGTTATTCAACATTAATCCAGTTACTTTTGTGCTAGTTCTTTTGTGTTTTAAAAATAATCCAATTTTCTAAAACCCTAAATCGGTGGCCGAAATTAAGGCGTGGCCGAAATTAAGTCAGTTACCCTACATGTTAATCATCCGAAAAGAAATGTAAGAAAAAAATATTACAACAGAATATTTGAAAACGACAAATGTTTTAAAGCTTTTAACTAAAAAATTCTATTATGTTTAAAGTGTCGAGAATAAAACCTAAAAATTTGATTTTAAGCGATATAAAAAGCAATTTTTGTTTTTTCAGTACCTATCTTAAATTCGATTAAGTCGTTGACGTTTTTCAAAATTTAGTTTTTGACTTTTGATCTTTAGAGCCATTGAGCAAAATATGTACCATACTTAACGTTGCATTAATCACAAAAAAATGTATTACTTTTTTCACAGATTTCGTTTTAAAAAATTCACAAAAATTTAACTTAAAAATCTTTTCTAAATACTTACTATCAAAATCTATTTTAAAAAAGAAACTTTTAAGACACAATTTTGAAAATATATTACTCAAATGTTCAGAGTTAATGGTTTGGGGAAAATATCTAAAAATATATTTGGTGAACAGTCTATCAAAAATATTTCAAAAAGGTTTTTTAAAGTCAAACTTATTTTTTTCTAAAAAACCTTAAAATCAAATTTATGGGCTTATAATTTAAGTTAGTTTAAAAAGAATGTAAAAATGATTACAACAAAATTCAAAACAAAACTGTAAAAAACACACATTTTTCTCACAAAATTCGAAAATCTCCCACTTATAAAATGCAAGAAGTTTTTATAATCGTGCTCAAAATCTTCTAAAAATACTTCAAAAAGATTGCTTTCAACAGCATAGCAAATACAGGCTTGCTATGCTAAATTAACAGGTTTTTGTAGTTGTTGCTTGTTAAACTATTTAGTGTTTTTATAAACAAGAGAAACACAGAAAACGCAAAGAGAAAACCTAAAATCTTCAAAAAATTTTGAGAGCTTGCAGTCGCAAAATGAAAATTTCGAACTAAATAAAAAAATATGTCATTTAGGTTTATAATTATAGTATAAGTTTTTACAAAACTTTTCAACTTGACTTTCTGCCCAATCTGGCTTAAAATTTTTAATTTTTAGTTCCAAGTTCCCCAAATCAAAAATCAGAAATAAAATTTTTTAAAGGGCTATTTTCAAAAATAAAAGTTTTACATATTAGCTTTACACTGTACAGCTACCTATAAAGCTGTACACAGATAACTAGCCAGTTATAATTTCTAATTTTTATAACTTTGGTTCTAAGTTTTCCCCACAGCATCGGATTCTTTTCCATAAAAGTATTTATTAAAAGTGCATTTGTAAATAATGCTTTAGTAAGTTCCGGCATATTGCAAAATAAATCTTATCTTATCTTATCTTATCTTATCTTATAATATACTACCCTTTATAGACTAATAATTTTACCATATCTACTGATTTTACTATGTTATGGTAAAGATAAAAAAAAGTTACCTCTGCTGCAAATGCCGCGCGGTCCGATTTCAATTTTCGCATTTTGTTGACGGGTTAAAGCCAGAATCGCTGCGAACAGAAGGCACCTGTCCATAGTGTTGTGATAAATAATTATAAATAACTTTATTTTTATAGCTACTTTTATAATTACATAATAATTATAACTAAACAGGTCTGGTATTAATGAAAAGGAGACTCGGGTTTGGTAGAGTAATTTTTTGCCTCCAAAAACAGTCTGTCTTATCTGACCATCAGCTAGAATTCGTCACATTATAGTATTATACATTACAAAATTATAATGTGACGACTCACAACTGTCGGCGAGATAATAAAAAACTGTGTTTTGAGACGGAAGGAAAAAACTACATGTATCGGAATTTGAGCTCCCGTCTTCTTTCCTTGATTTCCAATGCTGTTGTTTTAAGTCCGGCGCGATACCACTGCACCACACAGGCGTTTGTTATTTACAATACAAAGTGTTTTATACGCGCTAGTAGTTATGAATCTTCATTTCAGGAAAAAAGATTTATGTCACATTAATAAGGTCATTCACCCACAGAGCTTTAAACTAAATAAGAACCAAATTAATTTTTAAATTTAGCTCTAATCTTCAGTATTAATTTTTTGTGTCCACAAAAAACGGTTGCCTAACACTACGGCGTTTGGCTTCATATGGATAATATAACAGAAGAAAAAAGACGTGCCCGCCACGTTTAATTATAGGGTTTATCGTACTGTGCTTAAATATTTTATTTACTTTTTTCACCCCTTTAAAATCTCAAAAAAATTTTTTTGCAGAACCAAGTTTATATTTAAGTGATCTCAAAACCCAAATAGGATTAGCATTATTGAGTTAGCATAATACTGTTTTGTGAGATTCAGGACTAAAAAACGGCACGTAGATTAAACTCTTTAACACCGTATAAAAAACTAAAGAAACCTAGAGCTTATTGGTTTTTGCTCAGCGTTTATTGGCTATTAATTTCCTAATTTTGAATTATTATTGAATGACTTTTAAGATTTTTAAGACCATACAAGGTTTAAAAATAGTGGGCTAACGAAAAACATGACTGGTAGGGCAATTTTTTGTCCGTATTAAACTTCGTAACTATGTTGTAGCTCGGGCAGTTTTTCACAGAATTAAAAATACAGTAAATAGCAACACAACCAAGTCTCTTAAACCAAGTTCAATCCTTAATTACCTTTTTTTAAACATTTAATTACCTACTTAACTACACTCTATGGCCAGTTAATTGATTAACTATCACAACACTATACCTGTTTAGTATTATCAACTGACGGTACATCATACTTCCTGTGAAAATCCGAAAACTAACACGCTGAAATGCGAGAAAAATTTACGCATCGCTTGGACACAGGTGTACACAATGCGCGCACCGATAGTAAGACGGCCGGAAAATTAATTTTTTTTAAAGAAATCCCCCCACCGTTGTTAAATTTGCCTTTATACGTGTGTGCGTAATCATAATTAGATGTGGGCAACCTTAAAACTTGTAATCATTTCTTAACAGTATCTTGTTTTACTCCGCATTCTGCACCTATCTTTTGTTTTGTAAGAGTATTCAAAGCTATTTAATATACTATTGACAATTAAAAAAAAAATGGGCCCAGTTGTTAAGAAGTTTTAAGTCGAAATAAATTTTACATGAAGGAAACACCCGGGAATAGAATTATATATGTCTAATGCACAGTAGATGCAAGTATTTTTAAAGAATATAATAATTTATGTCTCCTTATTATTTTCCACGCATGTGTGAAACCTATTATTAATGTTTGATTGAGCAATTTTAATCGATTTATAATGAAGGGGTTCAAATCAAAGCTGTTACGCTGAACGATTACGTGTAGTATGAAAATGACGAAACAAACATTAACTTCAGAGAGTTGAATAAAATGAGAAAATTCAAGCATGTGAGAAACAACAAATAAAATTTAATACATGAGTCAAGACTTTTATTAAAAATTTAACCATAAAAGTTTTGTAAGTAAAAAAAATTTACAAGAAAAAGATTAGTAAACAATCATAGTGCAAAATATAAGTTAAAAATAAAAATCCTCTAAAGTCACGTTTTCCGAGACCTACTTGTCACTTTTCTGTGAAAATAGTTTTTTTTTTTGAACTGGTTCGCTTTCTGATGAATGCTGATCTTTTTTGGCACATAAAAATTCAGTCAATATGCCTATTAATTTTTGTTTCTTTTTAATTCAGATATAAAAAAATAATAATAAGACAAAATAACATGCTTTAAAAACTCTCAATGCTACCGAAATCTTTAAAAATATTGAAACCAAAAATATATCGGAAGGGAAGAAATGTTTGATTAAAAGGTGCAAATTATGAAAGTTACAAAAACTCCTTCAATTTTGTTGATGAAATTATGTATGGTGTTTTTATGATTTGCAGGTCCCATTTTTATCCAGTTTCTATTCACATAATATGTTAAGACTCATATTTCGTTAATTTTATCATTAAGCTTTTTAAAGAAATTATTGATGCCTTAATATACTTTTAAGTTCTCAAATTTTTCATTACTTTGTAATCAGGAAAATAAAAATTATTGAAACATTCGCACAAGTTAGATATGACCATTAATTTGTTTTGCCTTTCAACACACAACTGATTTAATCATTATAACTGAGAGCCAGTCACGTTGATCTTATATAACTGATTTTGACTTTTTATGACCTAGTAAAGATGAACAGTTTCTGAAATAATTCAATCGTTTCAACAACTTTTCCCCGGTGGCTATAAAATTTTCTTAAAGAATGGGAAAATCGGTAGTTTTTCATAATGATAAAAAATTTGAGTTTGTTAAAGCTAAGATTTTCGGTCACAATCAGAAAAAGATAGAATGCTTATGTTTTAATCGACGAATCTCACTAAGTAATATTTGTAAATGGAAGTTTCGTTCGCATCTGGATATTTTTGGCTGCAAAACCACGGAAAAACTACTGAAACTGAAAGGTATACTAATAATAAACTGAACATAATACGAAACAACTAATCAGCTGCGCACGACAAAATTTTCACTCTAATTTATTCACACCGTATGCAAATTACGCTTATGTAAATAATGCAAAATCAATAAACATCGTATGCAAACTTTTAGAATGAAATTTTTCTAAGAATGATCGATTGGTTGAGCTGTTTTGGACTAAACCATTTTTTGTTTTGTTCCGTGACCATGTGGCTAAAAGGCGTTCAGTTTGTTTGATATCAGTGGAAAAAAATTCACTATACTTAAATTTGAAAACAATACAATATTATGGACCACAACAAACTTTTTCAAATGGAAATAAGACCACAAACAAGTCGATCGAGCAATTTTAGCCAAACAGGCTGCCACTTCTGAGCAATATGGCCAGATGATCGTTTTAATGGTTACTTTTATATAATTTCCATATAGATAACTTGTTTTTTAATTATTAAAAAGTTGGTGTTTTAAGTATTGGGTTTCAGGTTTGTGTGATTGCGTTACAGTTAGTAGTGATTGCGTTAGGTCAATACATAATGACGTTAGCTTGAAGTCATAAACTCATGATATCTTTCATATCCTTGTAAGTACGGCTGTTGAACTTGCCTCCAGAAGACTGAAGGCAGGTAAGAGGTAGGTAAAACTGCCTCGGAGGCAGCTAGGACGCAGGGTTGAGGAAGGGTGAAGGCAGGTAGCAGGCAGGGTGGAGGTAGGTGCACTGCCTCAGAGGTAGGTATGAGGCAGGTGGACTTGCCTCCTATGTTGAAGCATATACAGGCTAGGAGGCAAGTAGGAGGCAGCTAAAACTGTATCGGAGACAGATAAGAGGCAGGGTGGAGGCAGATAGGAGGCAGGTAGGAGGTAGCAAATTTCCGATGGAGGCAGGTAAGCGGCAGGTAAAAACCGTTTTTCACAATTCAGGCACCTTGTCCTTACCGAGTTATGTTTTGGATAATTTTTTAAAAATATACTTTTATATTGTAAGAAAGAGGCATAGGGATTAAATAATATTTATTTGGTATAAAATAAATATTCGTTTTGTGATATATAATTAGACAAAATTTTAGACTACGAGATATTGAAAAATTTAAATTTCGAACGCCTAAGAATTTTCAGTTTTAAAATTTTGAATTGCTATAGAGAGTACGCTTTGTCTTCTTTTTAAAAAAGTTTCAAGTTTCGTTCATTTTTTGTGCTTTTCAATTTTCGGTGATAGGTTAAAGCCAAATTATCTTTATAATATTAGCAAGGCCTACATTTTTAATATAATTAAAATAATTTAAATTGAACAATAAAGTATTGCTTAGGTATAGACGTTCAAAACCCGTCAAAATCCTTAATTTGTGAAACCAAATTAATAAAATATAACATTTTAATCTTTATTTTTACACGGTTTTAGCTTAAAATTTAAAATTGTTGTTTGTTTTAAATTGTAATTTGTCACAATGCTTATTTTTTATTTATAGTAAAAAGTATGATAGAAACATCTTTTACATTTATACAAAAACAAAATCATTTTTGTTTTAACCCGCTTATAGCTAAATCATCTTTATTAAAAATTATCTGGAAATAACTAACTAATAATAATTATAAAAGACTTAAGGTAGAACACCACTGTTAGATTTTGACGGCAGATCCTTACTAATTATTTTTAACTAAAGTAATTAGACCTGCTGATTCAATTTTTGACATTCATTTTTCTGTAAAAAATGTTATCGTCCATCAATGTTATCAAATAACATCAATAAAATACATGTCAAAAATATAAAACATTAATAAAATTTATTACCAAAAATATTCTATTTTTTCATTTTCAATTCAGCGTATCTTGAATAATAAAACACTTTTTTAATTAAAAAGCTAAAAATTAAAAAAAGATATTTTTTTATTCGACGTTAAATATGGTCCAGCGAAGACTCGATCCCAAGGATCCGAAGATCCAGGAAGGACGTACTAACTACTCGGCTAATGGGTCAGCTGAGATTTCTCACTTAAAAGCTACTTTTAAAGAAACGGTTCAAAATGTAGTTTCTCGGCGTCAATTAAAAAAAACTAAACGAAAATTAAAAAATTTGATTCGCTCAGATTTTAATGAAAGTTTGGAAATAGTTAGACACAAGTCTAATGAATACTTTGAATTGTATTTGATTAAAAAACTAATTCAGGATTTTTTATTTGATTTTTCTTTTAAAACATCGATTTTTTTAATTCTCTTCAAATTTTGAATTACGTTTTACTCCAAACCACATCTAAAAGTTGCCCCTATTGTTCTTTAACTTTCTATAAAATTGCGGAAAAAATTGAGTGAATCAAATTTTTTAAATGGTCAAAAACTGTTTTTTGAGCTTTAGATTCATTGAAATATATATCTCAAAATAGAACCACTGGTAAACAATGAAATTATTACCGTTAGATACATCATAATCTGAGCTTTCGATTGCACTATACTTTTGTCAGACATTACAGACAGTCAAAAATTAATATCTGATACGATATCTAACTTTTAGTAAAACTCGTCATAACTGTGGTGTTTTACCTTAAAAGATTTAGTTTAAAAATTTTAGTTATTATTTTATGCTTTGAGCAAAAATTTATTTTGATTTTTTTAAACTTGCTGAAAATTGTATTCTAAAGTCTGGTTAATTTTTCGTGCAAAATTTCCCAAACGCAAAATCTAAAAGAAAAAACTCGAAAGGACAAAATCCAATAGAAAATGCTAAGCCTATTCATACTCCGTCCCAAAAACAAGTTCAAAGAACTTTTGAAAAGCCCAAGTTTATTTCGTATTAAGCAGGAAACGCAAGGCCGATGTTACTCAGAACTAATTGCGCAATTAATTACTAAGTACCTGACATATAACAGTATTAAAAAACAATATTATCACAATTCAGTGTGTCTTAGCCCGGATTTGATCCAGGGATCTTTAGTGTGAAAGACGTAAGATCTGCCACTGCGCCACTTGGACAACCAGAAAGTGTCTTATGGACGACTTTGGAGAATTGTCTTTTAAACGAAGTATAAACGCCTCTTTAAATACTTTTTTGAAGGACAGTCCAGTTTGAACTGTACAAAATGTAAGTGGAATATTTACTTTTTAGGCTGCCCAAAGGACATATTTACCTTTTAGGCTGCCCAAAAGACACTAAACTTTCTAAAAAAAACTTGGATTGTCTAAAAAACAACTTTCTAGGGTCTAACAGACAACTAAACAAAAGTTTAACAACTCTTGTTAACAAAAGTTGTCCTTAACAAAAGTTTTCTTTAGACTTTTTTTTTGGACTTTGTCGTTTGGACTTTGTTTTTTGGACGAAATATGACGAAGCTTAAAACTATATGTTCACAAAATGCATTTCTGCTATTGCATTAGTATGACCGATTTTATTTTTGTATATTCCTTCTATTTTCTGTTATTTCTCCAAATATCTTGGTTAAACCTGACGTTTGTGGACAACAAATAACATCCCACCATATAGTTGCTTCTATGCCTTTGTAAATAATCTTTAGCTGCTCTGGTGTCATCTCGAAAGTCGCTTAAAAGCTGCTTTAAGTCCAAATCGTAAAGATATATTGTGGTAAACACCGAAAACTAGAAAAAAATAATTTTACAATAAAAACTAAAAAGTTGACAATTTTTTTGTTTTTAGCTTGAAAAAATGTGTCTTAAACAAGGTTCAGGAACGTAGCTCATAGATTTTCAGGTAGACCATAGAAAATATGCTATTGAGCCAGCAGGACCGTGTCGACCTTGTGGCAGCACCCAACGGGCCTACGGATACCACCTGGTTGTTGGATCTTTTTTCTTGTAGAAATGAGTCTAGCTTGGCATGGCTAGAAAAAGGTTGTTGTACGTCGGCCACACATGGCAGTTTTCCATCTAGCAAACCAGTGGACAAATACAGGTCTATTGTGTGTGGAGTTTGTACCACTGGCCTTGCAGGAACACCTATACTGCCCATGTACAACGCTAAATAGTAAGATCAATATAAGGCGACTTAAAAAATCTTTTAGACAAAGACCTCGGAATGAGTGAACACTGCATGCAGTGAACACTCTAGCGGTAAAGGTTGCCAACGTTATTAATGTTGGACGAAGAGTCCCAACTATAGGGGTGAAACTTTTTCGCCCCTCCTGGTTTGTTTTAGCGCCTGCATAATATCCTGCATAGGGAAGATAAGTTTCGGGTAATGCAACAACAGCAAGAACCATGGAAAATGTTTAGAAAACGGAAAAAATCATTTTTAGGGCTTGGGAAAAAATGGAGATGTTTCATTTATTGGAGATCCAATTTTTCCCAAGCATTAATTGGCTAAAAGTGGTTCTAACAGCTCTTCCCACAACCTTTCCCACAGAGCAAAACATATATGACGTGATCACGATTACTATATGACATTTTGAGGGTTCTTAAAATCCTGACGTGAACTGTTTCTAACTGTAAGAATTCAAACAAACATAGAAACAATAGTTCTTTAAAACATAAGTTTGATTCATAAAAAATTTTTCCCAAAAAATTTTTAAAACTAAAATGAAAATTAATTAACAAAAAAAAATAAATAATGGACCCCCAAATGAGACACGCCCTAAGTTTGGCGTGCTTAGGGATCGACCAGGGCTCCCGTGTTGCCCCGGAACTTTTTTCTACCCCAGCCCGGCCCCGGTTCCAATTAATGCAATTTTCTCTGCCCCGGCCCGGCCCCAGCCCCGGTAAACGCGGTTTTCTCTACCCCGTCCCGCCCCAAAATTTAATACTTCGGTAAAATTTAATACTCCGGTCCCGGCCCCGGCAAATCCATATTTCGCTACCCCGGACCCGGCCCCGGCAAATCTAAACTTTGCTACCACGGCCCCGGCCCTGGCCCCGGCCCCTGGCCCCCATCAGCAAAAATCCTGCCCCGGTCGATCCCTAGGCGTGCCCCAGTTTTCATGAAAAACAACAAAATTAAAAAAACGAAAACAAACATACTTGCCATTAACCTGCCAAAGACTTTTAGATAAATTTTTTTGTAATTTTTTGTTGGGTACAATTAATTTATTTGGAATTTAATTTTTGTTATGGTTTAAAACACTATATATACACCACCATGAAGCGACAAATAAAGATACGAAAGTTTTAACAGAACAAAAACTCACAAAATGCATTTTAAGCAAGTGAGTACCTTGTCACTAAAATTAAATCAAAAGTATAAAATTATATTTTTTCAATAGCTTGTTAGGGTGCCTATATCCCTTAGAAATGACTACTCCTTTAATAAAAAATTTATCTACTTTATTTTAATATTTTAAGTTTCCTTGGCGCTATGGCTCTAACATTTTCAAAGCTGAAAGCTCCAACATTGCCTTTGGAGCTGTGTCTTAAATCAGAGTAAGGAACCCAGCAAAAAATTAACAAGATAAGTTGCTAAAAAATATTTTAGCTGGCGAGGTCCTTAGAAAACTAAACGCACACCCCATGGTTCACTACCTCATCTTTTTAGGTTAAATTTTTCACTGGGAATTTTCAATTCAATTTAATTTTTAATAAAAAACAATTCAATAAATTAAGGAAGAAGAAAACAGATAGTGATAATGAAAATGGTTTACACGTTAGAATTTTAAGGACCCTTGAAGTACTTTTGAATTTTGAGTATAAGTTATTTTAAGTTCCCACGAAACTAACTGATTTAAATTTGGCCAATCTTAATTTCGGCGACTGAATGTATTGCTTTCCACACGAAAAAAATATCAATTAACTAAATACATTAAGATCATGACAATCTATCTAACCATTCATAGTATATTACATCACTTTGCGCAGGACAAAAATAACAGCTGGTGGTCTGAATTTTGAGTATAAGTTATTTTAAGTTCCCACGAAACTAACTGATTTAAATTTGGCCAATCTTAATTTCGGCGACTGAATGTATTGCTTTCCACACGAAAAAAATATCAATTAACTAAATACATTAAGATCATGACAATCTATCTAACCATTCATAGTATATTACATCACTTTGCGCAGGACAAAAATAACAGCTGGTGGTCGAAAATAAAGCTGGCGGAATTTAAGTCAATCATCCTAATATTTGCGATTTGCAGCTGTGTTTTTTGCTCTGTGGAAATCATAGTGAGAGTAGTTTAATGGAGATGCTTTACCCAACACTCATTGGCCGAAAGTGATTCTATAGCGTCATACATAGTTAAGATCTTTAACACAGAACAACTCGTCGTTACTACGGCAAAATAAGCCACTGTCATTATAAAATACATGTGACTGTGACTCATTGTGTAGTTTGTAGCGTTCTGTTTAAAATATGAAATGAGTTACAGGCACACATATTTTATACGAACTCTGGCTCATTTTGCTGTAGTAAAGACGAACTTCCGTTCAACAGAGATTTTTTTGACTAATGTTTACTGTCGAAAAAAAATTGTTTGTATATTTATAATGTTTATGTGAATTTGCAGAGTTTAGCGCAGTGGAAATTTCAAATTTGTTTAATATCGAATTCAATACAATGGAAGTTTTATGAATATAATTTTTTTTTGTATTTTCAAATAAATAATAACAAATGAACGAATTGTATTCATATTTCGTGAAGTAACGATGACAAAATAAGTCATTTCAGTTAAAATAAACGAATAATTCAAAGCGTAAAAGAAATAAATTTATTATTTAATCCGAAATAATAATTAAACAAAATAAAAATTACCGTTAAATAAATTGAAGTTGTTGAATGAAATTATTTAGGTAAAAATATCGTCAAAGTTTTTGAAAAAGCCAAAAACACAAATCGGACGCACAAAAGAGTTTATAGATCGGCCTAACGCAACAAGCGGCGAGACAATTTTTAAATACTTTTTGTTAAATTTAGGCCGCACAGCAAAGTTTAAAAACAACACTTTAAATTAAAAAAATAACACGCGTTTTTATTAATTACAAGAATACATGAAAATTAATTAATTAAGAAAAGAAGAATGAGAAATGAAGAACAAATTATACGGGCTATGTGTGGATCCAACCTAAATGCATACGTATGCATATATAAACATAAAACTTATATATATATATAACTTGCATATATATATACATAAAACTTTTTATTGTTTGTTTTTTTTTTAATTTCCAAAATATGCATACGAATTTATATGCATACGTGTGCATTTTCCGGAAAGTATATGCATACGTATGCATTTTTTTGCTATTTTTATGCATACGTATGCATAAAAGTTGGAAAAAAAAATGCATACGTATGCACAAAAGTTTTAAAAAATGCATACGTATGCATATACTTTGCGGAAAAATGCATACGTATGCATAAAACTAAAAAAAATTATGCATACGTATGCATATAAAAAAATGCATACGTATGCATATCATATGCATACGTATGCATTTAGGTTGGATCCACACATAGCCCGTATAATTTGTTCTTCATTTCTCATTCTTCTTTTCTTTATTAATTAATTTTCATGTATTCTTGTTAATTAATAAATTTTTTTTAAAATATTTTTTTATTAAACTCAAAGGCACTGTAGAAGCGACAGTGCGGTCGCGACAGCCGCCACGCAGAATTATTTTAAAAAAACTAAAAAACAATAAATAAAATGCTCATTGTATTTTTAATTAATTTTATTACGCGGCCTGAAGTTGGTGAAAAATACAGCTAGAGTGACATTGAATGTTTTTGTTTTAATTTTGTTTTAATTTAAACGTAGCGAACTGAGTAAGTTTTTTTTATAATTTACATAAGATGGGCCAAAATCTTATACAAAATCTATAATATTTATTCTATTATGAATATATCAATATTAAAAACATAGGTAAAAACATATATTTTCACAGAAAAAAATTTTATGCTTATTAGACATCTTTTTGCACAATAAATTACGTTTTTATATATAAATTCGTATATTTTAATTTATTTTTTTTATTTTTACCATTTTAAGTATTTGAAAATGGATTTGAAATGAACTGCTGGCATTAATCCTACAACATTCAGTGTTTAAGTAATGTACCTTCCTGGTGGTATTCGAGTTTAATTAAAAATAAGAATTTATTAAATGCGATTATTATTTTCTGTAATTATTTTTTTAATTAAAAAAGACAAGAATTTATTTTGGAGTATTTTTTGAATTAATATAAACAAGAATTTTTTTCTCATTTCGTGACATTTGCCCTTTTCTGTTGGAACGCCCTGATTTCATCCGGCATAGTTTGAACGATCTCGTCAGCTGTTGGCGTGCAAACTGAAGGTATTTATAAAGTACCAATCGGCTAGTTCAAAAAAATTTCAATTAAATTAACAAAAAGAAAAGGTTAATGATGATGCAAATGGTTTACCTCTTCCTGTTGAAAGGCCCTGATTTCATCCGGCATAGTTTGAACGATTTCATCTGCTGTCGGGGTGCATACTTCCGCTTCCAAATCGTACTCCCCTGGGAGGATGGTGTCGCAATTGCAGCTCTCGTTGGTGCCGGACTCTTTCAGAATGAACTTTTTTCTCTGGAGGTTTTCCGCTATGGAATAGTTGGACACGTGTTTCTTCATCTTTTTGCAAAAGTCGCACACCATGCTAGGAAAATCGGAATAAATGTAAAATGTTCGGTTTCTTACAGAAGGAAAGAATGTTAGAGATAGGTAAAATCTGCCTTTCCAAATGAGGCACCCCGTGCTTATCTGGTTATAGGCACCTTGCACTAAAACTTAAAATAAACATAAGATATAGAACACACAAACATTGAACCTGTACGGAAAATACCGTAATTATGCAAATGTTCCCTGATTATTGATTAGTGGCGGCATTGACGGAAAATAACGCGGTTATGATAACATCTGTTTGTTGCCATATATTTTTTTAATTTTACATGCAAATCTTAATTACACGTTTTAAAACAGACAATTTCTAATATAAATAAACAGACATAACCAGTGTGATGTCATTATTAAACACCCCAGGGTTTCGTCTTTCGCCTTTCGTCTTTAAAAAAAAAAACATTTGCATGATTACGGTACTTTCCGTACAGAAGCAATGTTTGTGTGTTCTATATCTTATGTTTATTTTAAGTTTCAGTGCAAGGTGTCTATAGATTTACCAATACTCATGAAAAATTCATATAATTTATCAAAATGTAAAACAGCAACACTAGTAGATTTTTTAACAACATAATTATTACCAGCTGTCCTCCGAGAAACTTTCGCAGTCACAGTAGCCCTGCTCCTGTCTGTTGCGGTTGACGCATCTCATCTTAGGATTGCTGGGGGACGGAGTTCCGCCGATCCTCATTTGAAACTCCCCTGTTAGGTGTGTAATAGGCGTCCTCACTTTCACCTTTTAGAGTTGTGCTAGTCTGAGTTCGCTTTGGAATTTTCCCCCTTGGAGATTTTCAAATCTTCTTAACTCTTTTTGATTAAGTAAGTATACAAAAATTTGTGTTGGCTTAATTTCTGCTGGAATTTTTTTCCTAATGAGATTATCAGATTTTTTTAGTTCTATCTGATTAAATAAAGTACAAAAACTGGTCTGAAAAGCAGGAGGAAATGGGGTCAGAAAAACTGCTAAATAATAAAATTTGCATATTTAACTGCGCCGATTCCTGGCTACAAACACTCCGACGCCAGACGCCATTTGCATTTTGTGTCTTAGACGCTAATATATAGATAAGGTTAACACCCACATCTGCCATAGTGCGCAGCCTCTCAGACACAAAATACCGTTCAGTATTGTTGTGAAATACCGAAAAATGTTCATCAAAAAAAAGAAAAGAAAACCAATAATACGCAGTTTTGAATGCTTTTTCACATTAAAAATTTCAGCTAAACCCAATTTTTTTCAAAAATTGTTTTATATATTGATAAGTAGTAAGTATAGTCAGTTGTTATTTTAATTTTAGTTTTAAATTTTTTTTACAATGTTTGAACACTATTTAATTTTACAATCTTTTAATAATATAACGTTACTTCTAAGAGTATTAACACAGAAATTAACACGGAAATTAACACAAAGAGTATCTAATTTTTGGGTTCCAAAGGATGCTCCAAAGCTTACGCCAAACAGTTTTGACGGCCAAAACAGCGTAAACCAGCTATGGTTCCTTTTTTAAAATATTTAGTTTCGATTGCTTTTTTATCCCCAGTTTATATTTTTTTGACTAACTGCGAACACCGTTACATTAAGGATCTTGCATTTTTAAGTGCCTGGCACAAGCTTTGGGCTGTTTTTTTAACAACTGTGAACTCCACATTATTAAAAACACCATGTGGTTAAGTCAGTAGCACAAATTCTGTGCTATACTTAATGCTACAAACAGCGAACAATAACTGGCACAACTCTACACCTTTTGCGCCTTCAGTGTCACGCAGCCTGGGAATTGTAAGTTGTTGGGATCCAGCTGATCTTTGGTTTGAACGATCTCCATGTACTGAGGATTAAACACCACAGCTGGTGTGAAATTCTGAAGGGACGATCCACTTTCTCTTAGATAAACTAAAAAAATGCACATATAAAAGTTACAATCAGTATAAATTCAGCCCGACTTTGATTCATTTTTTTTATTTATAGGGTATCTGACATAATTTCGGCCACCAATTTAGGGTGTTAAACAATTGGCTTATTTTTAGAACACAAAAGAACTAGCTCAAAAGTAACTGAATTAATGTTGAATAAAGTGTTTTTGCAAAAGTTTTTTATTTTTGTTATTCTGCATTATCAAGATTTTCATACAAAAAGTGATTTTTTTGTGATTTTCTTAATTTTTGCTTTGTGTTTAAACTGTTTCAAATTTAGAGCGAAATACAATATAACCTTAAAATGTCTTCTATTTAAGGCTTAAAGTTGTTAATTTTCATGTTTTGATATTTTCTTCAAAATCATCTTGCAAAGCGTTTAACTAACTGCGCATTTTTAGATTCCGTTAATTTCGGCCAACTTAAAATTTAGGTGAAAGAAGCTGCCGTTTTTTACTGTTTTTAAATATCATCGTACTACCGTGTTTATAAAGCTTTTTTTTGCTCGTTTGATTTTTTTGGCGTTTTTTAAGACAAAAATAAAAATTTAACAAAAAAAGAGGTTATTAAAACTTGTTTTTTTAAGGTTTTGACATAATTTTGTAAAAATTTTGCTAATAACTATTAAATTTTGCAAACGGAAAAAGTTAAGTTATTTGTACCATGAACAATACCTAAGAATAAATTTGCAAACTTTAAATATTTTAATTGTTCAGTTTGGCAATAATTATAGCCAGTTTTTTCTAGGCGGCCGAAGTTAATGGCTCGCGCCTTAATTTCGGCCACTAAAAAAGAACTTTAACCTTCCACTGATCTTTAAGTGTAACAGAAATTTTAAAATTTTGCACTGATATAACGAAAAATAGCCATCGTTTGATTTTTAGACCAAATTTTGGGTCGATTGGAAAAACCAGAAAAACTCAAAAAAATAAAAAAGGTGGCCGAAATTAAGTCAGTTACCCTACTATAAAAAGCATACAAAAAGAGTCACAATCAGTTTACTTACGAGTATTTTTTGACATCTTGATTCATTCTGTCATAGAAAAAGATGACATGGTTGTTATATTTACAAACGCAAATTTATTGCTACGGCGTTTTTGGGTTATTATCACAGTTAAACAAATTTATAATAATTATCTATCATATCTAACTATTTAGTAAGGTTTAAAATTTTTTTCTACATTTAGCGCAAGTGGTCCAAAGTAATTGAGATCCGATCGTTTCAGCTAAATCGTTGGCCAAAATGGCCGAAACACAAAAAAATAAATGAAAAGTGCTTGCAGATGTTGGGTGAAAGTCTCAATATAGGAATTTGCAGGTTTTTACTGATTTGTTTGATTTATTATTAACAATTTTTTATATAAATTCGATTATCTAAAAAAAATAGTTAAAAAAATTTTATAAGTTTTTTTTTAAAATCTCGAAAACTCATGTTACACAATTAATATAAAAGATGTTACTGTAAAGTCATTGTTCACTTATACAGATGTTTTTAGCTCTCTTCTTATATTTCCGTTTTTTATTGTAAGTGCGATTTGAAGCATGTAAAAGGTGTTATTTAACCAATGACGTAAAAATTCAATAAAATTTTTATTTACTTTTAATATTAGGGAAATTCAAAAGTGTTAGCTTAGAATTTACCTTTATAACCTATGGAAAAATCGTTTAAGTGATTTAGCTTCCAATCTTTAATATCTAGTGGCGTTGTTCTCTATTATCTAGTTGTTTGAATTAATATATTTTTAGTTTTTACGTTAAAAATAATTTATTTCTGAGCTATTTCATGAACTCTACATTTATAAAAAAAAATTCGAATTAAACTATTAAGCTCACCAAGCTACAGGAGAATAAGACTAGATTATAAACGCGTCACTTTGCCTTGAACCTTGCTCTTTTTTTAAAAGAAGAAATAGTAAATTAATAAGATATTTATTATTCTTTTTTTAAATTAAATCTCTAAAAACATAGAAGGTTCACATATGAAAATAAAAAGATTATTGTTTGAGTTCAAAAAGTTTTATTTTCCAAAATAAAATAATTTTTTTGTTTCCTGTTGATATTTGATTTTTGTTTTATTTTGTTTACAAGAATTTATGACATAGATTTTGCTAATAAAACACTGAATCGCGGTTCATTCTACGTTCTATATAACCAAAGTACAAAATTGATAGCCCGGTTTCGGCTTTTGAAAGTTTCCAGCACGTTGAAGCATACTTCAAAATTGTTGTATTGAAAGTTCAGAAGACCTATCGACGGTTAAGCTGGAAATTTTTTTTACAGAATCTGGAGTAGTTACTTTGTTCGGAAAAGCGTTTAAAAGAGAAGAAAAAAACAACGAAATATGTGGAATATCAAAATTCCAGTTTTTACTTCTACTTATTATAATCCATGCGTTCTTAAAAATCCTTATTTAATTAATTGCACGAGGTTGGGATATTACGTCGATTTTACAATTTTTGTGGCCAAATTTTTACTGGTTAATCCAAAGAATGAACAAGTTGTATTCACTTTTCTGCCTGCAAAAGGATTGGAGCCTCGAAACTACAGGAAAGTAGTGTCAAAACATCCGTTTTTTACAGTTTTAAATTTTGTTGAAATAAAAAAAACAACAAAATTACATTTCTTTTTTGCCCCAGTAAAAATACACAAGGCCGAATATTTATTAGTAATGCTGCACCCCAGTACCTTTCTTGCATATTAACTATAGCTAATAAATCACATCTTGCATTGTGTCAGTCTGGCACTCGACAAACTACAATACGCTAGACAAGATTGATCACTCTGTCATTCCACGAGTATATAGTCTCTATAAAGTTAAACTAATGATTAAATGTTCGCTATATATTTACTTATTGTCTGATGCAACCGTGTTCTTAGCAAATACGCTTATTTGAAAATTTTTCAGTTTCAATCAATCATTTATGAACAAACTTTGGAATGCCTGAGCGTTTTAAACAGCCCCTCAAACTGATAAAGTTGCTAAAGCTAATATTTATGACAGTTCTTGAAACGTGTTTTTTTGAAATATAATTGAATTAATAAAAGTTGAGACAAATCAAGCTTGAATTTAAAAAAAAATAAAACGATATGATAAGGTTAGGATAACTAAAGATGAATTCTATCAGGGTTAAAATAATTGGGTGGTAAAGTAACCTCTCGTTCACTGAGAAAATATCACGTGTAAAAAAACATCTGACGCAACTTAATAATAATAGGTTACATCATTACTGACTACTTTTTTTAATTTTATTCTTGCTTTCTTTCTAACGGAGAGCGGTTATGCCCTTTATTCCAGCCTGTATGATTATAGTTTTACAATAGTTGAGTGTTAGGTCTATACTTTTGAAGCAAGAAATCTTTGATTAACGGCAGTTTTTGACACTCCAAAAAATACAGCGATCCCAATGATGCATCTGTATTTGGCCAATTGTACAACAACATTGCTGATATAACAGCACCTATTCTAAGCTTGTCGAGTAAAAGAATGGAAAAATTTGATAATGTTGGTTATCTTAAAAGTTCGGACAAGTGTTTAGCTTACAAGTCAGTTGCAAGAGAAGCTCCTAATATCAATATCCTATCTCTTATTCCGTCTTGGAAAAGTTATTTAACAGTGACAAAAATCGGACTTTGTCTATATTTGATGGAGTCTATGTTTTCACGATGGAAAAACTTGGCCAGGTGTATTCTAAATATATTGAACGTGCTTAATAACTGTTATTACTAAATACCCTATTGCTGCTCAGATACTAAGTTTTTAATTGTTTTGAAAGAAATTCAATTTTGTTGCGTTCTCAAAGGCGCAGGAGCGAATTAGCAAACGGAATCGCGCCAAAAATAATAGGCAAATACAGTTAATTTGTAAAATTCATCTTTATCTTCTAAGTTCTTATTTAAATTTTTCAACATTAGAAAAAAAAACTATTTTTTTGTTGGTCTAATTTATCAATTCATCTATCTTTGATTAAAACAAGAATAAGATAAGAAAGAACTGCAAAAATGCTCAACTATCTGATGTGCAACTTTTCTTGATTTTATATTACCTCACAAAAAACTGTCATATTAATTTTCCATTTTTCATTTTGCCATTTTGCAGATAATTTGCACGTCAGAAATTCTCATAAAATTTTAAGTTTGGATGGAGTTTTGTTCGGCATTGTGGTTTCCATAGTGTTGAACTATCTGACAAGTTCGGTGATACTGCTATTTAACAGAGCTGAAAAAGGACGCCCGCGTTTTCAAACACCAAAAGGTGCGTTTGTGATCAACTGAAATAAAAAGTTTTATATAAGACAATGACTTTATTTAGGTACGTCATGATGTTTTTTAAATTGTTTTTGACTTGAGTTAAGATCCCCGAGTTATCCCAGCGCAAAACGCGAGTGCAGAGTCCCTGTTTATTGCGTTTCCCAAGTATTCGCAGAGATTAGTCATTAGCCATTTAAAAATCTTTCTGCTTTCTTGGCTACTAGGCCCTAATGTCTCGTTTTTAAAAAAAAAGAATACTGGAGAAAATTATCTGGTTTTGTTCAAATATAAAATTAAGCTCCGGAAATTAGTACAAATATAATATGAAGTCCCGGAACTCAAAGAACTTAAACTCAAACAACCTTTTGGAAGATTGTGTGTATTTTTTTTGACTACTAGGCATAAATGTGTTTATTGCAAAATATAAACAAAAATAGAGAAAATTATCCTATTTGTGTTTAAAAATAAAATAAAGCTGCGGAAATTAGCACAAATATTAACGAGGCTCTGTAGCTTCAAGAAGTTAATGGCAAACGCTCCTTTCCAAGACATTGCCGCGGTACTAAATGACGGAAGTTACGGCTGCCTAGCGGGCTCTCGCGTAAAGGGTTTTTAGAGCCCTCAGCAGGAAACCTAGAGTCGTTGGAAAATGTCTAAGAACTCGAAGTCACAAAAATGGAAACTTACAGTTGAAATTAAAAAAAAAACGTGTTGGATTTTGGTTTTGGCTTAGGCTAAGAAAGTATTTGTTAAATTTCACATTTTCGGGTAAAAGTTCTTTACTTCCGGATTTAAGTTCCTCATGTTTGGTTCCAAAACCTTCCAACTCTAGATGCCTTCGGCTCTAAAGACCCTATATCGGCTCTCAGATATTCGCGGACGCTGTGAGAGACCTGATGCTCACCAATAATTATACCGACGTCAACTGCACCATAAATCCTCGCGGATGGATACCCGCCCTACGGGATTCCTACCACGGGAAACCGATGATCGTTGCGCTACCCGACCACATTTTGGAGGTAGGTTCGTCTTTTTTTTATAATTATTTCAAATCTAATAAATAATATTGTTCCTTTGATATTGGTTTATTAAATGCAAATATGAACTCATTGGAAGTCCAGTAAATTGCACAACTTTTGTGGTAACCACTATTTATTTACAATTATTAATGTTATCATTTTATCAATTTATTGGTCAAAATACTAAATTAAAAACAAACAAAAACAACTCCTGATCTCCTAATCTACTAGTCTTTCTATTAACAATGTCTAATACTTTCAAGCAAGCAGACAGGCACCAAAGTAATCCACGAAAAAACTCCACACATATATCCACTATGGGCTTTTTGCTGTATGTGAACCACACCCGTGCATTCTACAAACAATAATACATAGTTTTCTTGCGTTAAAAAAATTCGTTTGAATTATTAGTAAGCAGCGTGGAACTACCACGAGCTACGCCACAAGAATCAAAAGTACTGCAGCACGGCTTCAAAATTGTAAAATTTGATTTTTAATTACTTATCCTCATCCTTAAATATATTTTATTATACTAATAAACAAAATAAATTAACTATTAAAATCTATTTGAAGGTTAGCAACTTGGATGATATTCATTGTATACCGTACACCTCCACTTTTATAAGCATGTTCATTAACAGAAAAAGCCGCTTCAACTTTAAACAAATATCAGAAACGGAACGAACTGTGATACAAGAGCAGCAAAAACGCCTACTGGAAAACTATTACCCACATATTTGTTAGTACTGAATTGACCTAGATGAAGTTGGGCGGGGGAAGGGGCATGGGGGTAGTACTCCTATTATATTGATGGCCTTAAATAAAGTCGTTCCAGCTGGTTAGTTATATTAATAATAATAATAATTATTATTATTTTTCTAATTAATTGTGCCTACCTTAAAACATGAAAAAACCAGTATACAATTTTTAGATTTAGAAAAACTATTTTTATATATTTTTATTTGATTTTGTCATTGCAGAAAAAAATGCAAACTATTAGAAAGTTTAACTTTAATTATTTTAAAACTAAATTAAATTTGTTTTATTCTGCGCATATTTGTTTTTACCATATCCGCAAATTTATTTTTAAGTCATAGATTAAGCTATACGCCATTAAATCATAACCTAGAACTGAGCTTCATGTCAGCATCATAAGCATCAAATAAAAAACATAGCTAATATTAACCATAATATTAAGCTTTAAAACATTAACATGAATTCTCATTCAGTACTAACTCAGCTACAAAACTACTTCGAGGAATTTCCACGAGTTCTAATACAGGGATTACAAAACAACCTCTCAGCGGTCGTCAAACTGCATCGATTTTTTGGTGTTTTCTCGGGGCTTGCGCTGCATCTATCTGCGGATTTTTGATGGAAAAACTCTGTTTCTCATTTGGTAAACGTAAACTTCGTGAATTGAACATGGGCGAAAGGTCAGCGTATACAAAAAAATCCATAGAAAAAAAACAAAGAGAAGTTCTACTGCACGCGGAGTCACTCGTTAGCTGTCTAAATGACCCGATGGTAAATAACTGGCTTTTAAAACAAAAACACAACAGCGTTTTTAATACAATACACGAAAAGTTAGAGACAGTAATTAGCTCTCAATAATGATGAGTAAAGCAGAATGAAAGAAAAAAATAATTTTTCGAAATCTGTTTATTCTAATTAAAAAAAATAATGAAACTGATAAAATATAACAAGTAGTTATATCAAAAACATGTTTTGGAAACCCCAAGCGGATATGCTTATTTATTTTAAAATCTATAATTGCAGTCATTTCCATTATTTTGTTACGTTAACGCTAAGGGTATTTGATTCCTTTACTACAGATGGCTGACTTTAATTTTAATTGATTTAAGGTGGGACGATACAGTTGGGATACCCTGTCGGTTTTTGTGTATAACTCGTGCCGTACGTGACGGATAAAAGCAAACTGTATGTTTTAAGAAAGGGTATTTTTTCCGGTCAGTTCGGTATCCTTGACGATTTTGGTGGACTATTCCACGCCGAGAAATGCTTCATTGAAAAAGGCATTTTAAAACAGTTTTTCCCAATTTAACAGAACCAGAGTTAATATTACGTAATAAAAACTTAACTCAAGTTGGATACACCAAATGTACATGCCCACAACAATTTTCTGCGAAATCCCTACTATTGAAGTTTTTAATTTCGTTTTATTACTAAAATTGTTGAATTAAAAAATAAAAAAGTGATAGTAGAAATTTCGTTAAAAACTTGAAAACTGTCTCAAAATTATGGTACAACTGCTGTGTTAAAAATTGGGAACAAACTAATTCCTGTTAAATGATTAAACTTTCATTTATATTTTTTGATTTGACATCGGGAAACTACATTTTGAAACGTTCGTTTAAAAGTAGTTTTTAACAAAAAAACTGAGACGGAGCAGTAGTCGAGTGGTTAGAGCGTAGGACTTAGAATACGGGAGCTCAAGGTTCGAAATCTTCTGGGAGTTCAAAAAATGTGTTTTTTTTTAATTTTAACTTTTGAATTAAAAAAAGTGTACATTATTCAATACTGCATTCAACAACGAGTACGAGCTTTGAGGTGGTTTTGAGGTAAAACCAGTATATAGTCAGAATGCCTCCCAAAAAGGGGGGTGGCAACCCCCCTAAAGCCCCCAAGGGGGTTAATATGAAAAACGGAGGTCGGATTCGTCATCAGGAGTTCCGAAAACCCTTGAGTACATGTTTTGGTGAAAATTGGTGAAATTTTTGCAACTGTATCGTTCTACCTTAAATATTTAATCTCTAGCTGTCTCAAGATATTTTTTTAAACATACAATCCAGAGATGTCATAAAACAGTAGAAAATGCTCAGTAGACTTGTACTAGCGGAAGCCCTCACAATTGCAAACACATTTGACTACCAAAAAATACCAGAATCAATAGTTGGAAAAGCACTTTCCAAATTTTTTTAGATCTCTGGATAATACAGACTGGTTTTTTTATTTGGTTTAATATTAATTTAATAAATTGTGTGTTAATGAATAAAAAGCAGTACGAAAGATAACTTTTTATGTGTGTATAAGTATAAGATTCACGGCTGAAAAATAGCTGACAAATTTAATGTTTTTTAATAAGTTTATTTTTTATGACTATAAGATTGGTGACGACCAATCTCACAACCAAAAGGGTGATATTTTACTACGTGTAATCTCACAACCACGTGGTGTAATCAAAAATATATAATACTATATAATATATTAAGGAAAAATATGACACTCAGTCTCAGAAGCGAAACTATTTGGTGCCATTTTTTGAGCACTGCCATTAAGTGTTGTGCGCATAAAATGGCAAAACAACTGTTCTTATTGAGGCATGTGTCGTGTAAATGGGCACTGCTAAAAATGTAGCAGTGTTTTTGCGCATATCCTAGCATGCTAACTCGAACGCACTGCATTTTAAAGTACACTGCACTTTTTTGGCAATCTTGTGCGCATATATGTGCATATACTGCACATAAAATAGCACAACCGCGGGAAACAAAAAAATAAACCGACTAAAAAACCACTACTTAGTTTGCACACTGTGCACAAAATACAAACTTTTAGTATAGACATACAAAAATAAAATCCAATGAAATACACAAAAAGATATATTTATGTATTGCATTGGATTTTATTTTCGTGTGTCTATAGTGAAAGTTTGTATTTTGTGTACAGTGTGCGAACTAAGTAGTGGTTTTTTAGTCGGTTTATTTTTTTTTGTTTCCCGCGGTTGTGCTATTTTATGTGCAGTATATGCGCATATATGCGCACAAGATTGCCCAAAAAGTGCAGTGTACTTCAAAATGCAGTGCGTTCGAGTTAGCATGCTAGGATATGCGCAAAAACACTGCTACATTTTTAGCAGTGCCCATTTACACGACACATGCCTCAATAAGAACAGTTGTTTTGCCATTTTATGCGCACAACACTTAATGGCAGTGCTCAAAAAATGGCACCAAATAGTTTCGCTTCTGAGACTAAGTGTCATATTTTTCCTTAATATAATATATAGTATTAAATATTTTTGGTGTAATCCCATAAACGCTAGGTGTAACCTCACAACCTTTTTAAAAATAAGTTTGCAAATCAAATTCAAAGTTATATTAGTGTTATATTATAGATTATATTATTATTATCAAAGTTATATTATAGATTAAATAGTTTAGTGTAAAAATAGTAAAATAACTAAACTCAAAGCCCAAGGGACCTAAATTATTGTGTTTTTTTCTAAGCCTATGCAATCCGGAAAAGAAACCAAAACTTAATCATTGCAAACGCATTATTTTAGTTGTGAGATTACACCACTTGGTTGTGAGATAACACCCTTGAGTTGAGAGATTGGCCAAAAGTTGTGAAATTGTACAGTTGTGAGAATTGACGTTGTGAATATGGTTTTCACCTTGAGATTACTGTTGATTTTCACAATTGTTGAGCAAGAATATTTATATTACCTGTGCAGCTGTTTCATTATTGTATAAATGTAATTTTTTTATATACACGGATTAAAATAATAAACAAATAAGCAATAAAATTTGTTAACAGGTCTTGTATTTACTTGCAGCACATGAAACGTATGTACAAACAATTATGTCCATTTTAAGGGCTTTCTGGAAAAACTATTGATCGGAACTGTATAGCCTTATTTTATTTCTTTTACTTATGCTTGCATTGCCAAGAAATTAAGTTTAATTAAACTGTACAACCACAGTTTTGTTTTAACTGAATGATTTTTTCAATATATTTTCGGTTTAATTATATTTTTATTTAACATTTAAAATAACATACTTCCATTGCATATACTTTTCCCTAATAATCCAATTTGTGCGATTCCTTGTCCAGGGTTTGACTGTTGAATAGTTAATGTTATATAACACAGTATCACAACATAAGCTTGTAAGACTACTTGAAGAACCATGGTTGCTAATGTTTTTGACAGTCAAACCCTAAATGTACTAAAATAGCTGAGAGTATTGGATGATTTTTAATACCCAAAACAATTTTTTCAATGTTATTTCTTATCTGTTACGGGTTATCCTAAAAATTATTTATATAGTTAGAAATCTTTTTATTTAGTAGTTTGAAAATTTGAATTTCTTTGATAATATAAAGAAGAATAAAACCAAACAGGGTGTTTGGTACTTAAACAGAAAACATGGAGCCGTTAGATTTTTTTGGAACTTAAAGCCGCATATATAGACCACTACCATTGAAAGTAAATAAAGGTTCGAGATTAGGTTTATGGTTGAATTATATCTGGCTGACGCTGAAAATTAGAATGCAGACATGAAGGGACCAATTAAAATTGTGCGGTAATGACGTTTTTTTTAATTAACAAATAAGAACGCAGAATTTTTTTTTAATTCCACCTTTTCACAAAATATACACAAATTAACCAACTTTAGCCCTTCAAAAATTTGCATTTGGGTTTTAAATTAAGTAAATTGATAAATAATTATTAAAATACGGGTTTTGATCTTTGTTATTAAGCCAATTTTGTTAAAAATTTTGAATGGTTTTGTTGTTAAATAGTCGATTCAATACTGCAATTTTCGGCGTCAGCTAGATATTATTTGCCTATAGGTTTATTTTTAGGGTTAGGAAAAATTTTAGCAGTTGCAAATATTCGGCTTAAATTTCTCAATTTACAGTTCTATGTTTCATTTCTAAGTTCCTTTGTCCCAACGACCTTAAATCACTAAAAATAATTTACTGTAATTAATACACTAATACGTTAATATTGTAAAATTAATACTACATTAATACTGTACAATTCATGGTACTAGCAAAACAAATATTTGTAACTAAACGAACTTTAACTATTTAAACAGTGAAACAAATTTCCATTTTTTATTAAGCCCAAGGAATCAAAATTTTAATTATTTTTATTAGAATCAGATATTATTTGATTATTAATATAGTTTAAACAACTTTTTCAACCAAGAAAAGTTTTTATAAAGCTAAACTTTTATAAAGTTGAACAATTTTCATAAATGGTTAAAAATTGCCTGCTGATCAGTTGCCAATAAAATTTCGAAAAGAATATTATAATAAAAAATTATATACAATAGTTTTACACATGTTGCATCTAAACAATATTAAAGTATAATCATTAAATTAAAACACTTATACAATTAATCATTTAAAAACAGACGGAAGTTCAATAATATTTTGTAAAGAAGAAGCCCAGATAGTGAAAAACTTAAATTATAGCTTTGGTTGAATTAGGACAAGCAACAAATAAACAAGACTATTTTTTTGAAAAAAAAGTGGGCTGCGGTGTCCGGTAATTGCTCTGTTGTAGTTTTAAAAAACTTAGATAATTTACTTAACTATTTTTAAATTAAAGTTTTGGTTTATAGTTTAAGAGCACTCGTTATTTACAGAAAAAAAACAAAATATATAAAAACTACCACCACGACTCCAATGGTTAAAATTAAACCAGATTAAAAACTTTTGATTATACCTAAATTTTATTTATGCAAAAATTTCGTCAAAATCGGTCGCTTTTTACACATTTAATCTATTTAGAATATCCGTTTTCTTAATATGAATTTTTAATAGTTTAGTTTTATTTTCGCCTGTTCTTTTTTACTTTTTTTTGTAATTATATTTAATAATAATAATTTTCCTCTATATTTTAAATAAACGTTTTAAAAAATTAAATCTACTTAGAATAAATTTTGTTTTAAATCAAAATACCTGTCTTGTTTGCTGAAAGTTTTTTACTTCTTACGTTTGTCAGTAGTTTTTTTAAATTTTTAATTTATAAAAAAAACTAAACCCACACATAGAAATAACCCAATAGTTTTTACCAAACTACAATTTTTCACTCTTTTCAATTCATAAATCCAAGGTTGTCGCTTAATAACCCGAATTACATTTAAAAAATTCAGCAATATTTACCTGTCTTATTCGTCTTCTATATTTTTTTAAGTGTCAACGCAACGGGGATGAGATTTATTAAGTGACAAATTTTGGAAAACTCGTTTAGCGCGAATGAACTTTGCGCGTTTAAAATAAGCACCGGATTACCAGATCGAACAAAAGACTCCTCCGTCTTTTGGCGTGATCCCACTTGAAAAGTTGTCTCTATCCTTGTATAAGAAGTCTGTGACAGTGATCAGTTGAGACACTTCTCCTTAACTCGACACTTCAGGACACTCCATCCTATCGTATCCGCTTTTTATAGTCTTGAGTCTGCATGAAAAAAAACACACAATTTTCGCTCACTAAAATGTCCACCCACACCATATACGTCATGACCACCGTGCGCTTATTCAACTTCCGCCAAATTGCACTCACTTTAGATTGCATTAAACTGGTGGAGGTTTTGTATTCAAAACTAGATTTAAACAAAAAGAAACAATAAGTAAGATTTATAAAAAAACAATTTTCACTAATGAGCGTGTAGAAAATATTCTAAAGTACAAAAATAGAAGCAATCCAACGCTTGCCACTACAAAATTAAAAAAACTATTAAAAATATATTTTTTATATAAAAGCCAATTATCTAAGCAAGCTAAAATGCATTTTTTTGAAAGAAAAAATTTTACAATAATTAAGCCACATTAAAAAAAGCTTTTTAACTTTTAGCTTTTTTAACTTTTTCCGTTTATTGCCACAAAAAACATTAGAAATCGGCTTTAAAACCCATAAACATTTTAAAATGACTCGTATGATATGTACTTCAGAGTTCCATGCTTCTGTATTAATTTGATTTTGTTGCTAATGACATAATGAATTAACTAAATCGTTACTAGTATACTGCCTGGATTTTTAATGTGAATCAGAAAATTCGTCTTCTCTACCGTAAGACAACGCTTTGATTAAATTTTTTTATTATAGCTTATGTCTCAGTTATTTTGATATTGTCAATATTTGTGTAGAATTATCTTGAATAAAGATTAAGAACAAGACTGAAAAAATGCTATTAAAAACCCAGACTATGTCTCTTTCGATGAACCGAAAGAATAGAAAACGTATAAAAAAAACATATGAAACCCGTTTTTACAAAAACCCTGCGCATTGTTGTGAACAAAATAAACCTTGATTTTAAACTTAAATCGCTTTATAAAAACAGCCATAAGAATGGCTTTATAAAAACAGCCATACACACCTACACAGTAAAAACTAGTGATTTCCCTACCCTCCAAATTTTTGCTCCAGAGCCCTGGCCATTTAAAGCGAAGGAAGCTCCGGGGCTCCGCCCCTTAAATAAGCAATCCAAAGCTTATTTAAGCGTGAAATACATTTGGAACTTTTTCTATCTGTATTTCGAGGACTATATTTATTGTTTTCAATAATTTTGAAAAATTTTAGTTTACAAAAAAAATTTGACAAAATAATCTATGCCCTCAATCATTAATTATTCATAAAATTATTTGGAAAATAGTGCAGAAAGCTCGAAGCTCCGGGGAACATCATTATTAAAAACACTTTCAGCCTACTATTGAAGCGACCATGAGAAAATAAATGGTCTAAGATTTTAATTTTTTTCAGGAAAAGTACAATTAAAAAAATTTTTGGGACCATGCTAAATGTTACTTGTTATATTGTATGTGATTTGCTAAAGT
>JASAMX010028035.1:0-16012 GCA_030248175.1 Microlaimidae sp. YZB2_3 | reverse complement strand
TTGCTCTTTAGTAAAATGTAAGCTATGTTTGTTTGATTTTATAACAATTATTGTCAATGTCTTTGTGATGAAACTCTAAGTATGTTATACATTTTCTGATATCGCATTTTATTGTGTATTATGAGCCATGTGAACAAAGCTATGTTGTTTCGTGTATTCATCCGATTTTCTTTTAAAAAGTTTGTTCTTTTATAGTTGTTACAAGTGTCATTTTCATTAAATACAGACATGAGTCAGAGTTCTGTATCTATTGAGAAACAATGTATTGCTCCTTTTTTTATGTGAACAAATTAACTGACTTAATCGCCGCCAACATAACTAATTGAACAAATATCAACGAACAGCTATCAAATATATACCCCTGTACTCCTAAGTACAGAAGGTGGCCTTTAATGAGCTCTTATTTAACTACACTCTCCACTATATGGCATAGTAGCCATTTAATTGCTGAGTTAAATGAGAGGAAAGCTATTATAGTTATTTATTGACTTAATTTAACTTCACTCACAAGTCAATACTGTCGCCGCACGAGTTTCTGTGTGTTGGAATATATTAAACTACAACACGGAAACTGTGCGGCCCGGACAGTATTAGACTGTAGTATATGAGTGGAAATTAAGTCAAATGGCGCATCAGCTTCCCATTGTCAACTGCTAATTAACGGCTACTATGCCATTATAGTGAGTAGTGTCATCGAAATGAGAGGTCATTAGCAGCGCTCACCTTTCTGTACTTTTATATAGGAGTTGCACATTTTTCGGTATATTATATATTTTTGGCTATCTGAAATGACTTTAAAGCTTAAAAAGAGAAGTCAGTTTTAAAAATTTTTCTGAATGCATCCAAATATCAACAGTTACTTGAGAAGGGAGAATATTGTTTGAAGGTAACGACTCATTCAAAAGAAAATTTCCTTGCATTAATTCGGTGGGCTGCAGGTTAAACTTAAAAAATCATTTGTTAGAATTGTTTAAGCTATTTATAATTTTAAAGCACTCACAAATCAGTTTTTCTTTGGTCCTGGTAATTCTTTGAACTCAGGTAATCCAGTCTTTGTTCATAACCAACAGGTAAATACTTGCATTTATAAAACAACCTCCCAGTGAAATTTCGTTGCACTTTTTCCAAAATGTTTATATTCTTTGTAAATAAGGGTTCCAACTGCACGAGCGTACTGAGTTTGAATAAACGTTTAAAAATTGGTGATGTCACTTTCATTGCTTTTGGTGATTTCACAGTGTTTTAGGGAATTTCATATCATGAGATATATAAATTAGTCATATGTACCAGTTCTGTAGTTGCAAGTACATTATTACCAAGTTTATATTTACAAATTAACTCTTTGCTATCATCAATACGATTCATATTTATGATCTGAATAATTGCAATTGCCAGTCCTGTGACCACAGCTGTATATTCTATCTAAATCTTTTGAAAGTTGGTTTAATGTAATGTATCAAAGATAATTAATTTACCATTAAGCTTGATCATGAGAATTAACAATTCAACAATATCTTTAACAGTAAATAGAAACAAAGTTACCTAAAACAGAATCCTGATAGGAATTAACTTTTTTACAGGAAGCTTATGTTTAATACTAAGTCATTAATTACAACTTTAATTTCCGCCCAACTAAAATTTTTTATCCATTTTAAAATTTACCAGACATACATTCCTAGCTTATATAACAATTTTTTGTTGTGACACGGTGTCAAAGACCTTGGCAAATCCAAGCAACGACATCAATTAGTAATTTTTTAGTGCCGTGAATTCAAATTATCTTGAAGTTTCTACAGCTGTGTTATCATGTAAACCTTCGCCTTAAACTAGGTTCTAATGCCAAATTCACTACTGCGCCTAGAATTTTTGCTGCGCTGAAATTTTGGGTTGAGCGCCAGCGCGTTATCTTTTTGGCCATATAATCGGAAGGTTTCAAAAGACTAATTTTCAAAAATTTTCTTCCGCTTTTATGTTTTCTTGTTAAATTATATAATGAAATAAATTTTATGCATTTCAAATCAAGGAGATAATCAAGATGAATAAAATGAGTCATTTTTAAATTAATTGTACTACTATACAACACAAAACGTTTGACTAACAAAAGCGATTGAAAAATATGATATAGGTAGGAAACCAATAATATGTGGCCTTTGTGAAATAGAAAAATTAGGTTATTGTGTTAGATATTGCTGCTGAAAATTTGGAAGCTAGGCGCCAGCTGGTGCCTAGGCGCTGGGCGAAAAATTACTACAAAACCATGTCAAAACTAACAAAACTACAGATGGAAAGAATAAACTCCTTTAGTGTTCATTAAGTTTACAAGAAAAGAATTTAGTAAAACTATTTTGTGTTATATTTCCAGGCAGAATCACTCCTTGGCCGGGCTGGTCTCGAACCCCTGTGGTTGGGAGGCTGTTTGAATCCAGGCTGGGAGAAGCTGGATTTTCAGAAGGTGAAAGTTTTGAAATTTTGTCTAAGTTAGGTAGGCAAAATTTAGAGCTAGACATCTTTCCCTCTCCCTCTACTAATTAGACTTTAAATAATGAATGATTCAATATACCTTTCCATTAGAGTAAAATATACTAAAAATATATCAAAGAGAGTAAATATCAACAATGGTGACATATTGTGAAGAAACTGAAAGTAAAATATATTTTGAAAGAAAAAATATAGTGTACAATGGGCAATTTTATACCAATGAAAAAATAGATGTTGTTGAATGAATTTAGTGGAATAAATTAGAGTAAATATATTTTAATGTTTAAAATTATGCAGTTTATAATTAGGTAGCTGTTTGATAGGTAACATACAAAATATAAATCAAGACCATTAGCTTACTAAAAAATTAATCTTTGTAAGTACTAAAAATTATTAAAATTTTCTCTGTGTGTATTATGGTTTGTATGTTACTTCCCTCAAAAATCAGCCAGGCTCTTCACTAACATTTCACTAAAGTATATATTATCACAGTTTTAAATTGCTCATGTTTTTATGTTTGCAACTACATGTGTGAATGTTAAAAGATCAGTATCTCATCAAAATGTCTAATTTTAACAAAAATTTAAACGCATTTTAATTTTAAATAAACTAATTCGTGCGCTTGTAACTATTACTGACTAGCTGTGGGAAATATTATAATATTATGTTTCATTTATCAAAACATAACCTCACACCCAAAGGGTGGCCTTTGACTAAATATTTATATTCAACAACAGTGCTGATATAGGGCGGGGTACAGTGGTATTTCATGGCTTGTCTGTTAAAAAAATGACTATGATGCCTATTCATCAAAGTGAATTAAATATTGTACTGAAAAGTTAGTTTGTTGGTTATTGTGTGTGATATGATGAGTTAGACCCAATCATCGTTGAAAATGATTAGGTGGTTTCATGATACAATCAACTACATTTATGTTGATTTTTATATTTAATCAATTGCTCACCAAATGGCTCCTGAAGCTCAACTTTCAATTATTTCGCAAGATAACGAGTTTATAACTAGGATGGAAGGAAATAAACTTCCGGTATGATAAATCCAACTAAATGAGCCTTTGTTAAAATTCCAATGATTTGATACTGTTGTTTGAATAGCAGATTTTAACAAAATGACGTTAAAGAGTAGTACTATTTTTAGGCAAAAAGTTAAATATTGTTATAGACTTGTAGCGAAAATCATTTTAAACATAGGTATAATTTATGTCATACTATCAATGCGAAAATGCAACATAGGTAAATTTTTCAATTAAAGTAGCGGCTAAAGGGCGAATAAGGAACACCTGAAAGTAATCCAAACCCTTTTAAACAGTGAATTTGAATCCAATGCATATTAAAGCTGAACTAATATAAAATAAATGAAACATGTTATAAACCCACACAACATAATTTTAAATTTTATATCTTGTCGTTTTAAAAGTTTATGTTCATCATTTTTTAGTGTACAGGTTTGTGTGTGCTTCAATGAATGACTTGCTTAAGATAGCCATCATTTTGAATAATCTAATTAAATGTTTAACAGACAATTTTGAATAAAAATTTATTAATACAGCTGTGTATACATTATTTAGGTTATAGTGGTTCTGTTTGTTTTTAAAAATTGTATGTAATGATGATTTTTATATGTAGTATTTAACTATATCTATGTTTATAAGTTGAGTGAATGAATAAATATAAATCATGATGCTCACTTAATATGTTGAACAGAAGAATTTTTGATGAAAAAGTCTTTTGTATTAAACATTAAATGTGTTGATGTTTATTTTCCTGAGTCTATCTTTGTGATACAATCAAAAATTCCCATATTTTTTATATTATGCATTTTACTTTGTGTTGTTTTTTAATGATAAATTTATTAAGTAGCAAATATGAAAAATTTAGGTATACATGATTAGTCTGTACATTAAAACCTGAGTAAGCTAAATAACAAATGTTTTTCAAACTATAATATTTCAGTAGTTAGAAGACTAGTTATATTTTTGCTAAATGAGACGATTAATGAATTTGGCAGAACATTAGATTGAATTTGTTTGATAGATTGACAGATTGAGTCTAATACAATGTGAATCTATTGTTGACGGACGGTTTTGAGTTAGAATAAATTATGATGGGTGCTTTTTTTATCTTGGGCCATATGAAATTGGGCGACAATGTATTATACTGTTTAGTGACGGATATGTATTAAACGAAAAAAATTAGATTGTTAAATATATTTAATGCTTGTTTATTAAACGAAACTAACAAATATAGTACCCAAATTGAATTTGACAAAGAAACTAAATTAATTGATGTTGGGTTAGCTATCCGAATATTAGTTATAACCAAAAAGAGCCAAATATAGTTCATCTTTTTTATTTATTTTGCATAATTATGTTTATATTTTGTTAAACACAAAAATATGTTTAATTTTATGTATAATGAAATTTGTAGTCATTTGTTTAAAATTATTTGATTATTCGTTTAACAGAAGAGTCTCAGCGTACGTATCGCGAAAAAGTGCCGTACAACGCGCTGCCTATGACAAACTCTAACCAACTTCCAATTATATATGTATGAGCTGAACACCACATTTCCAGGTTTTGATGATTGTGCATAGGAATGCCTTGAATTGGGGCTCCGAGAATAAACCCTGTCGTCATTGCAAGATGACCAACCTTACTACTTTGATGACAATCCAGGAGGAAAAACTGCGTTACGTAGACTGATTGCATAGCGACAACCATCAAACTTTCCACTAGTGTTGTAAAAAAGTCACTTTTACTAAGTAATAAAAGATTGGATTCTGGATTACTTTTTACTTCTTTCACTTTCACTTTTGTTTTTCTTTTGAATTTCAATTACTTTTACTCTTACTCGACTTTTGAAATTTCAAATACTTTTACTCTTACTCGGATTTTCCAATGGTAATACCAACAATCCCAGTAAAATTAAGTAATTTTAATGGTAATAATTTCGTATGAGCTTGTTGTAAAGTGAATGGCTGAAGATAATTGAACTGCTATACGCTAAAACCATTTATTTTGACTAAAATGTTATTAAATGCAATTTATACATAAAATAAGTTTACGTAACGCGACTTTCCACGTAATGACTAGGTGGAAACCCCACATTAAGGTTTGGTAAATTTCTTTCGGATGACAACAGGGGTTTCTATACTAGAACCCATTCAAGGCCCGTTCACACTTATGCACAATGCATCAAAACCCTGAAAATAGGTGTTCACACTACGTACAATGCATTATCGGACTTGAAACTGCGTTCCAAGTTTTGTGCCATAGGCAGCGCGCTTCGAAAATTTGTACGCACTTTTTTTCGCAAAGTACGTACGCTGAGAACTCTTCTGTTAGAGAACGAATAAATAAATAATCTTGAACAAATGACTTCAAATTTCATTATACATAAAATTTAAAACATATTTTTATGTTTAACAAAATATAAAACATAATTCTATGCAAAAATAAATAAAAAAAGAGGGATTTTGGAACTATATTTTTGGCTCTTTTTTTAGGTTTATTGACTAATATCAGGAATAATTCATCCCAACATCGATTAATTTGAGTTTCTTTTGTCAATCTTGGATTTGCAGCAACGCTATTCTCTTTGTTAGGTTTCGCTTTTTAATAAGAAAAACAAGCATTTTAAATTTCTATTTAACAATAGTTTTGGCTGAAAATTCGTTTTGATGCTATTGTGCGTAAGTCTGAACAAGTACTATAATGCATTGTGCGTAAGTGTGACTGGGCCTCCATATGGCCAAGATAAAAAAAGCACCATTAGTAAAATTTATTCTTAAGCTAAAACCGTCCAGTGCAAAGCGAAATGAGTTAGCATTGTTAGACTTCAAACAATTAGAATTGTTAGACTTCAAACAATTAAAATTCCGTTAGCTTGAACAATTTCATCAATTAATCGTCTCATTAGCAAAAATATTAACTAAGTCTTCTGACTACACTGAAATCTATAGTTTGAAAAACATTTTGTTCCTTAGCTTGCTAGGGTTTTTTAATGTACAAAACTAATAGTGTGTGCTACTTTTACCGTGTTGCTACTTGCAATAATAAATTTTATATTTAAAAAAATCACAGACAAAGCACGAAACACAAACTGGAATGCATTGACCTAGAAAAATATGGGAATTTTTTTGATTGTATCACAAAAATTCAAGACTCAGGAAATAAACATAAACACATTTAATGTTTTAATGCCAAAAAGACTTTTTCATCAAAAATTCTTCTGTTACGACGTGTAAGTAGCATAATAAAATTTTTGATGTTTATACTGTAGGCATCTTGCACTTAAACTTATTATAAACATAAGATATAATACACACTACAATGCTCACTGTGTGGAAATACCGTAATTCATGCCAATTTTTTTAAAAGCAAAAGACAGAACCCACTGTGGTATCGAATAATGCTATCACACTGATTCTGTAAACTGATTTTTATTAGAAATTGTCTGTTTTAAAACATTTAATTAGGATTTGTACGAAAAAATGAGGATTTATATGGCTATACTGTTACAAGCGAGTCATTTTTCGTCGACGCCGCGGCCATCAAATGCGGAAACGTGAACCATTATTACACTAAAAATAGATGAACATAAACTTTTTTAAAACGAGCAAGATGTAGGAGACATAAAAATTATTGTTAAAATTATGTTTTATTATTGAGTTTATAACATGTTTCATTTATTTTTATATTAACTTTAGCTTTAATATGCATTGATTAGAATTACGAGCTGTTTCTTTTAAAAAGGGTTTGGATCTTTTCAGGTGTTCCTTTTTATTTCGCCCTCTTTTCACCGCTCCTTTTAAATTAGAAAATTTGCCTTATGTGCGCTATTTTTCGCACATTCAACAATGTTAGTATAGCATTGAGTATACCTTATGTTTAAAATGATTTTCAGTACAAGTCTATAACAATATTTAAGATTTTTTTTTACCCTGAGAATCAGTACTACTCTTTAACGTCATTTTGTTAAATAGCTGTGCCCTATTTCAAACAAGCAGTATCAATCATTAGAAAATTTTTTAACAAAGGCTCATTTAGCTTCGATTTTTATCATCCCAGAAGTTTATTTTGCTTCATCCTATCATTATCAACAATTTTCACTTTTATCTTGCAAAATGAGTAAAAAAGTTAACTTCAGAAGCCGCATTCATAAAGCGAGATTATGATTAGATAAAAATCAACTTAATGTGATTGATTGCTGGCCATCAAAACACCATAAGCTCCGCCTTCATCGTTTTAAACAATTGAGATTGGTCAACATTATTCACGTATATAGCCAATAAGCAACAAAATTAAGTTTTTTTTATAATCCGATATTAATTGCGCTTTAATGAATGCGGCGGCAGATTTAAAGAATAAAAAATTATCTATAACGTTTTTTTTTTTAAAGCTGAAGCGGGCCGGCCATGGATATTCCATATTACCGCCTACCACCCTATATCAGCACTGTTGTTGATGTAGAATGTTAGTCAAAGGCCCCACCCCTATCAGGGGATTTTAGGGATTAGATGTGAGGTTATGTTTAATAATACAGAAACATAATATTATAATGTTTGCACAGCTTAGTCGGTAATAAAACTACAAGCGCCACGATTAGTTTATTTAAAAAAAGTTAAAAAATGCGTTTAAATTTTGTTAAAAATTATTTATCAACATTTTTAATAAATCCCTAATCTTTTTAACTAACCACATCATGTAGTTAGACATACGAAAAACTTCATAAAAAACGGGTTTAAAAAAATTGTGATAAGTATATACTTTTAAGTGAAATGTTAAGTGAAAAGCCTAGCTGATTTTTTTTAGAGGGAAAGGGTAAAGGCAGTTTACAAAAAATTTTTTACCGTGATTAGCAAAGAAAAAAATTTTTAATTGCGATTTCTACGTTATTATAGGACTTCCCAAAGGGATTAAATTCAAAACTTAGTGGGTTTAATTAATCTCTTAAACATTTTTTATATCGGCTTTGTATGTCCTACTAGACAGGGCTCCGTGATCTAGGGAGCTGCATAATTTTAAACATTAAAAAATATATTATGCAAAAGATAATATTATTCCACTAGTTTTCTTCATTAGACAACATTGCTATTTTCATTGGTATAAAATTTGCCATTTCTTTACAAGCTGTATATTCTTCGATCATGGAAGTTTTAGCTTCGGGATTTTCTTCGCAATATGTCACAAGTTGTTGATAATACTAAAAATACAAAAAATTGATATAATATTATTAATTATAATACAACATAATCGAAATGTACTATTGAATCATTCCCAATTTACTTAACAAAGTACTGATAAGCAATAAGAGGGAGAGGGAGGGTGGTGTCAACCTCTTAGCCTCTAAATTTTGCCTCCTAACTTAAAAGCCGAAATTTCGGACTTCCCGCCCTTCTGGAAAAAATCCAGGGGCTTTTCTCCACCTGAAGTTCGACAGCGGTCCAGCCGACCCCTTCCCCAACCACCCGGGGGTAAACCTCTCCTGGCGGACCCGGCCAAAAATATCTATGGAAAGTGTGACGCAAAATAGCTTTATTAAACTAAACTTCATTGGAAAATACCTTTATCAAACTTACTGTTTAAAAAAGACACCAAAAGCCTACTTTTTCTTGTAAACTAATGGAACAGCTTGTCAAAGAAGAACTTCTTGTCTTTTTCCATATCATTTTGTTAAGGTTTCAACATGGTTTTAAGCTGGTTTTTTTTTTCGCCAGCGCCTAGGCGCCAGCTGGCGCCTAGCTTCCAAATTTTAGGCGCCAGCCCAGAAATCTAGGCGCCAATAACATAATTTTTTTCTATTTTCACAAAAAGGCCACATATTATTAGTTTTTTCATTACCTATATGCATATTTTTAGATGGCTTTTGTAGTCAAACGTTTTGTGTTGTATAGTAGTACAATTAATTTTAAAAAATGACTCATTTTGTCCATCTCAATACTAAACTTGAAATGCATAAAATTTTGTTCAAGAATTATATAATTTAACAAGAAAACATAAAAGCGGAAGAAAATTTTTGAAAATTAGTCTTTTGAAACCTTAGAATATGTTTATGGCCAAAAATCTAGGCGCCAGGCTGGCGCCTAGACCCAAAATTTTAGGCGCCAGCAGGAAATTCTAGGCGCCAGTGGCGTCGATTTGGCATTAAAAAAACCTAGGTTTTAAGGCAAAAAGTTCTACAATAACACAGCTGTTAGAAACTTTTAATGATTGGACGCAGGCACTAAAAGATAATTTCTAATTAATGTCATTTACTTGGATTTTGCCAAGGTCTTTGACACCGTGTCACAACAAAAATTGTTATATAAGCTAGAAAAATATGGTGTTTCTGGTAAATTTTTAAAATGGATAAAAAAATTTTTAGTTGGGCGGGAAATTAAAGTTGTAATTAATGACTCAGTATCCAAATCATTTCCTGTAAAAAGTTCAGTTCCTCAGGGTTCTGTTTTGGGTCCATTTCTTTTTCTTATTTATATTAAAGATATTGTTGATTGTGTTAAGTACTCATAAACTAGACTCTTTGCAGATGATAATATAAAGTTGTTGTTTGCAAAATCTTCATTTACCACATTCAAACCTTAAGACTTCAAAAAGATTTAGATAGAATATACAGCTGGTCACAGGACTGGCAATTGCAATTATCAGATCATAAATATGAAATTCTTCATATTCGAAATCATAGCAAAGAGTTAATTTGTAAATATAAACTTGGTAATAATGTACTTGCAACTACAGAACTGGTACGTGACCTGGGTGTTTATATATCTCATGATATGAAATTCCCTAAACACTGTGAAATCACAGCAAAAAAGCAATGAAAGTGACATCACCAATTTTTAGAACATTCTATTCAAACTCAGTACGCTAGTGCAGTTTGGAACCCTTATTTACAAAAAGATATAAACATTTTGGAAAAAGTGCAACGAAATTTCACTGGGAGGTTGTTTTATAAAATGCAAGTTGTTACCTGTTGGTTATGAACAAAGACTGGATTACCTAGGTTTAGAAAGATTACAGGACCAAAGAGAAAAACTGATTTATATGAGTGCTTTAAAATTATAAATAGCTTAAACAATTTGCAAGCCAATGATTTTTTTAAGTTTAACCTGCAGCCCACCCGAATTAATGCAAGGAAATTTTCTTTTGCAAATAGGTGGTTACACCTTGGAACAATCTACTCCCTTCTCAAGTAACTGTCGATACTTTGGATGCATTCAGAAAAAGTTTTAAAACTGACTTCTCTTTTTAAGCTTTTAAAGTCATTTCAGATAGCCAAAAATATATAATATACCGAAAAATGTGCAACTCCTATATAAAAAAAGTACAGAAAAGGTGGCCTTTATAATGAGCCTCTCCATTTAAATGACACTCTCCACTATAATGGCATAGTAGCCATTTTAATTCGGCGAGTTAAAATGGAAAGGAAGCTATTATAATAGCCATTTATTGACTTAATTTCACTTCATATATACTCACAAGTCTAATACTGTCCGGGCCGCACGAGTTTCCCCGTGTTGGTTTAATACTGTCCAACACGCAGAAACTCGTGCGGCCCGGACAGTATTAGACTTGTGAGTATATATGAAGTTAAATTAAGTCAATAAATGACTATTATAATAGCTTCCTCTCCATTTTAACTCGCCGAATTAAAATGGCTACTATGCCATTATAGTGGAGAGTGTCATTTAAATAGAGAGGCTCATTATAAAGGCCACCTTTTCTGTACTTTTTTTATATAGGAGTTGCACATTTTTCGGTATATTATATATTTTTGAGATAGCTATGTTCGTTGATATTTTGTTAGAATTGTAGTTTATGTTGGCGGCGATTAAGTCGCAGATTTGATTTTGTTCATGAAAAAAAAAGGAGCAATACATTGTTTATTAAATCAATCCAGAACTCTGACTACATGTCTGTTGCTTTTAATGAAATAATTCTCGAACGATTATAAAAGGCAGACAAACTTTTTTACAAAAGAAAATCGGATGAATACGGAAACAACGTAGCTTTTGTTTCACATGGCTCATAATACACAATAAAATGCGATATCAGAAAATGTATAACATACTTAAAGTTTTTAATCACCAAAGACATTGACAATAATTGTTATAAAGAATATAATAAACAAACGTCATTCATTATTACATTTTTACTAAAGGTAAACCCAAAATGGCAGCAACAGTTGTTTGTTGGATTAAATAATGCCCTCCATTAAGTAGCCATTTATATCACGAGAATCTCACTTTAGCCAATTAGATTCGATTTTACACGATTTTTATATTTGTTTGATAATGTGACGTCAGATTCTCGTGATTTGGGTGGTTACTTAATGGGGGGCATTTTTTTAACCAACGAACAACTGTTGAAGCCACGTTGGTTTTACCTTTAATATTTGCATCATGTTGCTGTTGCAAAGCAAGGGCATACATGAAATTATATAGAATTACCTTTAAGGCTGTTAAAAGATTGATCTTTTTCTCGGATGGTGACGATATCACTTTACGACTGTGCAGACTGGCCAAGTAAAAATACGCCATTAAAATAGGACGAACCTAAATTAACGGCTTCCGACCAATACACAAAAAAAGTAGGATATAATAATAAAATTTTTTCTAGCATTTTAAGAGTAGCCCTAATTTTTTAGTCTAGGAATGACAACTAAGGATGGGGAGAAAGGGGGGGGGATTAAATCGCACAGCTTTTATGGGGGGAAGCTGTGGTCGTAGTCAAGGCACTTTCATTCTGGTTGTGTAAGTATCATCCATCCCTGGGTATCTCAAATAGTTAATAGATGGATATTAAGAAAACTTTACAGAAAATCCAATGATGGCTTAAGTAGACGTTTACTTAGAATTATAATTGCTCAAAAACGGGACATGAAGTTAAACTTCAATGATTTTCGATGAAAATCTATCTTAAAAAACATTTATTTTTTGCGTATCTTGAATGGTTTAAGTAAGACAAGGGGCATGATGTTGTAAAAAATGTCAAAAAAAAATTAAAACAATGTTTTACCTTAGTAAAAAACCTAAACAAATATTAGTTTAAAGATATACAACAGAAAATAAATTAACAAGAATTAGTTGAGTTTAATACTTTAAGCAGTCTCAAAACTATTAAAAAAACCTGAGCCGAAATAGGCATTATAGCCTCTACACGAATAACTTTTAGACAAAATTGTCTTTATTGAACGTGCTTTTCTCGTGACTGTCTTGAACTTATAGGAGCCCATTTCTTAAATAATTATTAGGAATAGGAACTGTATTTTTAATACTATTATAATGAATATAAAAATAATGTTTAGTGCCTTAAATAGTATACAATACAAACTACCAATCAAAACTCAACAAGTACAAAATTTAATACACAGAATGTATACAATTTCATTTGAATCCTAATTATAATTTAGGTTTTTAAAAACATAAATTTTACTAAAACATTTTCTATAAAAAGTATAAAACTACCTTGACTTAATAAATGCTAAAATTAGTGTTTTGCTTATTTTTCATAAAATAAACAAATATTACGTTGAGATTCCGTATTGTTTTTTTATTTACCCTAAAATATTTACCGCGTCTTCCTGAAATTTTTTTGGCAGCGACCCATTTTGAGTTTTGTAGGTGCTTATAAATCGCTGAAAAAAAGTAATATCCTCTTCGATTAAACACTTTATTGTATCCACGTCTGTTTGATTAGTGTTTTCCGGGTTTGAATTGAGCTAAAATATTATTGAGTAAAATTTATCAAACAATCAACAATGCGATTGTATTTTAAGCTTAATGTATCCAAAAAAACATAATGATTAAATACGTGGTCAGGAAATGCCTTTCCTGTTTTTTTAGTGACTGTTCCCCTCCCCCCGCTCCAAAATGAAAAAAAAAACTACAAATAATGCTCTATTTTTGCGCAATTACTGCAGCTTCTAACCTATTTTTTTTTAGGAATTTAAGCTATTTTAAACCTATTTTTACTTAATTTTTGCTTTTTCTCTTTTATTTCTCTTTGCACATCTGAAAAAATTCCTCTTCACCGCCGTAAAACTCCGTGGGGGGAGTGCCCATTGATGTTTTGGTCGGGTCCGCTAGGGGGGAGGTCCACCCCCGGGTGGAAGGCCAAATTTTTTTTTTTTTGGGGGGGGGTGTATCCGGACCCCCCTGGCTTTTTAGGGGGGGTCGACCCCGGGTGCGAGATTTCAAATTTAGGGTGGGGGCTCAGGGGCGTCCGATTTTTTAACAAAGTTTTTTAAAATCAATAATTTAAGTGTTTTTAGGTCTAATATTGAATTTTATTTACTAAAACGGCCTAAAAATGTATTTAAACACTGTTTTTAACTAAAACCGGTGTTTTTGACACTAAATAAAAAATATACTTCTAAATTGGTCGGGAGAGGGTGAGTAGGGGGGGGGGGGCAGCCTCGCTAGGGGGGGGGAGGTCAGGCCGGACCGCCCTCGAGCTTAGAGGGGGAGGAGGGCCCCTATTTTTTCTAGGGGGATTTAAAACTTTGGCTCTAAGAGGGAGAGGTGGACCTCTATGCCTTCGTCTCTATTAAACATGTGGGTAGGTACGATTAGAGGTATTAGCAATGGTCTAAATGGTTTTTGGTAGATCTTAAATTCACGTTTTTTAGGCCAAAATATTAGGGAGGCGGCGTATCCCTAAACTAAAAACACTCATTTTTTAGCGTTTGTAAAAATTTAAAGAGAGGATAATGAGTGCATGATTAGCCAAACTACTTAATAAAGCAATATTTTTGTTGTATATTAAAACAAAATACTAACGGGTTGATTCTTTTTTTCCTTCCATTGATCTGTTCTCAGCGTTAAAAGCTCGTAAATAGTTTCTCCAATTTCAAATATTAACTGCCGACACACGGTGAGGTAATAAACTTCGCTTAACTCTTCCAAAACTTTTCTGAAACCGATTTTTTATATTTTTTTTTCCGTTCAAATGAAACAAAGTAATACCACAATATTCATTAAATCAAATAAACGCTAACATCCAATAATTATAACAAAAAACCGTAAAAATATTGCTTGTGTACTCAACTAATAATTTATAGCAGGCTTCTGGTATTTAAAAAATGTTTAATAATGATTATTTAACGCTTTTATATTTTTCGTAAAAATGTGTTACTATCAGGAACTTTTGGAAGGGAATCGTTATTGTTGTACTCTATATAAATTTTTCGAAAGGGGGGGGGGTTGTCACTAATAGGTACATATTTGGTTTATAAATAACCAAACTTCAAACATTCTAATTTCATGAATAATTGTCTACATAAGTTCTTGGTTAAAATTATTTCTCACTGAAACATTATTGCAACGGGTTTCACAAATACTTGCAAAATTAATTTTTGTTTTAAAAAATTGGACTGTAGGTCTCCTGACCATAGGGTATCTGACTTAATTTCGGCCAGTCCTTAATTTCGGCCACCAATTTATAGTGTTAAAAAATTGGCTTATTTTTAAAACACAAAAGAACTAGCACAAAAGTAACTGGATGAATGTTGAATAAAGTGTTTGAATAAAGTGTTTTTGCAAAACTTTTTATTTTTGTTATTCTGTATTATCAACATTTTCATACAAAAAGGGAATTTTTGTGATTTTTTAAATTTTTTCTTTGTGTTTAAACTGCATCAAATTTAGAACGAAGCACTATATAATCTTAAAATACCTATCTTTTATTTAAGGCTCAAAATTGTTAATTTTCATGTTTTGATATTTTCTTCAAAATCACTGTACAATGCGTTTAACTAACTGCACATTTTAAGATTCCGTTAATTTCGGCCACCTTAAAATTTAGGTGAAATAACCTACCGTTTTTTGCTGTTTTCGAATATCATCGTACTACCGTATTTATAAAGAATTTTTTTGCTCGTTCGACTTTTTTTGACGTTTTTTAAGCAAAAAATTCAACAAAAAATACAGGTTATTAAAACTTTTTTTACGGTTTTGACATAATTATTAGAAGTCTTGCTAATAACTATTAAAGTTTGCAAAGGGGAAAAATTAAGTTATAATGTACCAAGAAAATTACCTAAGGATAACTTTGCAACATTTAAAAATTTTTATTGTTTGTTTTGGCAATAGTTATAGCCAGTTTTTTCTAGGTGGCCGAAGTTAATGGCTCGCGCCTTAATTTTGGCTGCTATAAAAAACTTTAAACCTCCACTGATCTTTAAGTGTAACAGAAATTTTAAATTTTGTACTGGAATAACAAAAATAGCTATCGTTTGATTTTTAGACCAAAATTTTGGGTGCATTGGAAAAACCAGAAAAAACTTATCAAAAAAAAAAAAAGAAAAAAAGTGGCCGAAATTAAGTCAGGTACCCTACATTAGTTTTAATTTGTTTCAGAAAGAGTATAAAATTAATAAATAAAGTAACTTATTCTATTTTCAGCAATATTTAATATCATTGGTATCTTATGTCTTTGGGTATTTTTGATAAAACGTAAAACTTCTAAGTTTTACGGTTATTCCCTAACTTTGATTATTACAAGGCTTTTCGTATTATC
>JASAMX010028034.1:0-26784 GCA_030248175.1 Microlaimidae sp. YZB2_3 | reverse complement strand
TTATTGTTTTACTAATTCACTCTTGAAAGAATGTAATGTAATATAATTTATTTTTATCATGTAAACATATGGTTCTAATATTTTATATAGTTTTATACTTTGTGTTTAAAAATTGTAAATAATTTCTTTATTTATTATTAAAATAAACATTTTTATTTTTTTTAATTTTACCTTGGACGTTAGTTGTAAACTCGTATGCCACAAGGAAGTTTTCAAATAAAAAGGAGCTTTTTTGCAGAAAATTCCCATAAAATATTATTTTAAAAACTTCGCTGATAGCTAATTATTTGGAATAGCTCAACTCAAGCTACTCAAAACATTTGGGTTCTGTTCCTTTAAATTTTTACTAGTTCAAATTTGGCTTATGCTTACAGAAATGATCACAATTTATGTTTTTAAGACTTGACGCCTTTATTTGGGTTTTTAGTTCAGTAAAACTTTAAAATCACGCATATGAATAGAAACTTTGATTTAAAGAATTCGGATTAAAAGTGCAGTCCTCATAATAAAATTATTACAGTTTTAAAATTGCCAAAGAGTTCAAAAATCCAGTCAAAACCAATTTTTTCAACAAAATAGGCTTCGTACAAATAATTTTGGATTTTATTACACTGTATTTAAAATTTTGTCCCCTAAAAACAAAAACTAAACAATATTGAAAACTTTTAATTCTTAAACCATGCAAATGAGATTGAGGTCTGAAAAATGCGTTCGCAACTGTTGACCAAACTTATGAAAGTAGTATTCGTCATGAACGTTTAATCAATAGGAGCAAACCATGCTCATGCAAATTAAACAACACCATAATATGTAAATTACTTGTATGGCATGTGAATTACAATGGAGAACCATTTGAATGAAAGTGGAGTGTGTACGCCATTCGCCAATACTATATGAGAGTCATGAATTATTTTTTTGTTTTTTGAAAATCAAAGTTTCCAGTAATTTGTGATTTATGCTAAATGCAAGTTATTTTTTATGCAAAGTTCAGTTTGTAAAAAAGTATTAGCTGAGCTTGTGTGCGATTTTAGCTCGTGGAGTTAACAGCACTAACTCCACGATACTTGTGGAAGGCTGAAAACACATGACGCAGGAACTTTTTGATTCACGTAATCTCGAAGGTTCCCAAATTTCATGCCCGACATGTCGAAATATTTGAAACGATCACGTCAGGATTTTAAGGACCCTAAATATGTCATATTGTATTCGTAATCACGTCATATAAGTTTTGCTCTGTGGGAATGGTTGTGGGAGGAGCTGATAGAATCACTTTTAGCTTATTAGCGCTTGGGAAAAAACTGGATCTCTAACGAATGAAAGATTTCCATTTTTTCCCAAGCCCCAATTGGCTAAAAATGATTCTATAAAGCCTTAACTCTGTAAAGGTCTTTAACACACTGAACAATTTCGTTTTAAATGGGAGGTACTGCGACTTCTTTTGCACTCAATACTGCTTTATTCGCACTGCGATTATTTACGCACTGTGTTAAAAAGTAGCTACACAAGAAAAAAAGAAAATTTTGTGTTTCAATGATTAAAAGTCGTTTTTTGACGTTAAGATGTAAAAATTTTAGTGTTAATGAAATAAAATAACTCGCCACCTTTTGAAATTAAATGAAACAAGTTTCGAAGAGTTACTCTTCATTTAAAATGACTACCAGCGTCTGTAGTTTGTTTGTTGTGCAGCCAGACTCTCAGTCGCATCGCAGTGCAATGCAAATAAAGCAGTATTGAGTGTAAAAAAATCGCAGTAATGGTCAAAATTTTAAGTAAAGTAAAAGTAAGACCAATTTTTTTAAGTAAAAGTAAGAGTAAAAGTGTAATTTTTAAACGGAGCAAAACACCGGTTTTTGGAGCTCCTTGCTCAGTTCTAAAGTTTTTTGCTTATTTTATGTATAAATTGTCATTTTAGTAACTTTTTTAGTCAAAATAAATGGTCTTAGCGTATTACCGCCTTAAAAAATTATCTTTGGCCATTCACTTTACAACAAGCCCATACGGAATCTATCCAATGAAATTACTTAAATTTTACTTAAATTAAGTATTTGCCGTGGAAAATCCGAGTAAGAGTAAAAGTATTTAAAATTTCAAAAGAGTAAGAGTAATTTAAATTTTAAAAGTTGAGTAAAAGTAAAAGTAATCCAAAATCCAATACTTTTATTACTTTAAGTAAAAGTAACTTTTTACAACACTAGCTCCAATTCAAAATTACTTGTATTATGCTTTTACTTAAAACTTACTTTTACTTTAAATAAAATTTTAACCTTTACTTATAATTTTATTTTAAATTAAAAAAATCTCGAATTACTTTTATTCTTACTGTACTCAAACTACTTTTTCTTATGTTATGGTGCTTATTCAGCCATGGCTAATATAAGGGCGCGTCCTAATTAAGGCCTTGATTTTGAGGGTCCTAAGTAGGAGCGGTCTAAGGAGTCATTCCACGCCCAAGTGAATCTTTTTTTCAGGGCTTAATTAAACATCCAAATACCGTAGTTTATTAGGACCCTGCTAAAGGTGTACCCCAGTCACGGCATTTATACTGTATCTGACTTGAGCACCGAAGTCCTTTATTTTTATGTTATATTATATTTTATACGATTGCTTTAAATAAAATTGTAGCTTTTATTAAAATAACAAAAACAGGGCAATATTATTTTTGTTGTAAAACATACATACCGTATTTTATTTCATTAATTTTTTTATTAAAACATTTTCTTGTAAAGAATCAGTTTATACCAAGAAATGGAAATCAAATTAGTGCATTTCACAGTAATTATACGAAAAAAATATTTAAATCAAAATGTTCTAAATGGTTAAACTATTTTTTTCAACATTAACAAAATACTTCTGTTGGCAAAATAAGAAGTGAAACAAGGTCAGAAAAATTGAAATTTTGCGTCAGCTTTTAGTTAAAAAATCAAAGCATGAAAAACTATACGGACGTACAAGACTGAAAGAGTTTTTAAGCCTTTTAGATTATTTCGAATTTTAAAACATCATTTAAGCCTAATTTTAAAATTAGATTTTTTTAAAACGTGCGATAGTTTAAAACGTGCTTTTTAAATTAAATAATAAATTTAATCAAAAAAAAACTATTATTTTTTGCGGTGAGCCTACCAGCTGGTTACAGAGTACTCGCAAAGACAAACTTTTAAATAAAAATAAATTGTTGAATTACCGGATTAACATAAAAATTTTCGTGCATTTTTCAACTCCAATGTGTATTTCGTTTGTTAAAAAATTTTAAAACAAATATTTTCACTGGGGAGTTCACCCAAATAACCAAACAACCTGCTTTAAAGTAATTTACCTCATTTTAAAGCCATAAAAAATTTGTAACATTTTATGAAGAATTATGACGGATATCCAAGTGTACATAAAGGTCTCAAAGAGGATTTTGTAAAATGATATTTTTAAAAAGGAGGCGAATACAACCGGACATAAAAAAAACCAAAAATTTTTTACAAAAAACAATATTTGAACAAAAAATATGAAAAAGCAATTATTATACAAAAATTAAATACAACATAGAGTAAACTGACCGATAAATCATGAATTCATTGGTAAAACGTACACGTCTCCTCTCAATTTAACTTCTACTTTTAACCGTTAAGAATTAAAAAAATTATTTTGGAGCGGTGCAATAAAGAAGTAAATTTGGACGAAGATGTACACTTTATTAATAAATTCTTTAGTTATTATTCAGCTTATTCTATGAGGCATTATTCTATGGCATTTTAGGTTTTGTGTTCAAAAAATTGTATCTCGTACGAAATTTTTAAGTATTTTTTGGTCAGTTTTTATCTCGCTTCTTATTACATGCAAAATCCTCCTCAAGACCTTTTGTGTACATTTGAATTTCACTGGTTATTCTTCATTAATTAATCCAGTGAAAAGGAGTGCGTAAAAATAGTGAAAATTAATTTTGAAGTAAATTTTTAAAATCTAATTTAAAAAACATTTTAATGGTTATTTTGTGAAATGTGGAAGGACAACAGAGCGGTACAGGTACTAAACGTGTACCAAAAATCGATTAAAGATTTTCACTTTACAAATACTAAATAAAAACATGTTTCTATGTCAATTCTGACCTGAAGATCTTGATTTTAATCTTTAAAAATGATTAAAACACGATTTTTGATAATAATAGTAAAATATAGGCAAAAAAATGACAGTATTTTGGGTACACAAATTTTGCTGTTAAGAAAAAATTTAATAAACCGCTAAATTAAAACAAAAACTTTGTTTTCACATTGCTGGAAGTCTGGAGAATCTAAAAATTTACAAAAAAATTATAAATTCGATAGTCACATGGACCACCAAAAACTATGGACAACAAATTTGTTTTTGCTTAAAAAGCTAATTTAAGCTTATTTCTAATCAGATTTATTTTTGCTAAGCCTAATAAAAGCCTTAAAATAAAATAAAAATAAAATTGTATTAGGAGGCATTTTTATTAAATTATCCCTTTTTTCAATTTTAATTTTTTTTTTCACGACTGAATTATAGACTTTTTTAAGCGGTTGCTATACAAAATTGGTAACGACCAGAAAAAAAGTAAAAATATTTTTAGAACCGCCAGACTCTCGGCAATCTATCAAAGATTTATTTATACTGGTTAAAGCGCTATTAAAAAAATTTCTTAACAGCATAAAATGCACCTTCGAAAAAAGGTCATTTTTTGGCTATAAAACACCATTTATTTTCTTAAAGGGTAAATTATTCATGTTTGAATGCTCACAATTGAGATCACAAGGTCAGAATTGACCTAGAAACATGTTTTTTTTATGTTTGTTAGATGGAATTCTTAAACTGATTTTGGTACACGTTTAGTACTTGTACCCAGTACAGCAGCCTGATTGTATACCCATAATCAACACGTATTTAAAACAGATTCGTATTTAATTATTTAACAGTAAAAAACGTCTAAAAGTTTTAGATTCCTAGTATTTATTTTTTAGCATCTTTATTGGTTTCTTTGGCTGAGTTTTCTGATTCCGTGCTGATATTAAGCAGAATGTCTGGATCCAACTCGGCTTCTGTCTGCTCGGCGTCCAATACCGCCCAAAGATTTTCAAACAGACTGGACGACGCTAGAAATCAGTTATTTTATATTTTAGGGGTTACTGAATGAAATTCCGCCAGCCTTAATTCCGGCCACCGGTTATTGTCCTTTCCACACGCAAATTATCTAAACAAACTAAATACATCAAGATCAGTACGTAACGATCTATCTACATCTAGTTCGTACGCAGTTCATAACATGGCATGGAAAAAATAACAGCCGGTGGCCAAAATTAAGGTTTACCGAATTTAAGTCAGTTACTCTGCGCTGAAAACTTTTTTGTATTTTAGTGGGATTGTTTGTAGTTTTAGACGGAATATGGGCGAGTCCAACGCTTTTGAAAGGGAATCTGTATGCAACTCTGCACAAAATCACGAAAAAAAGGGATAGCGGTGGGAATTTTAATAGTTAAAAGAGTTGGATAAAATAATGGACCTACCTAGCATTACAAAAATTTGGGTCCGCTGTCCCACCGCGAAATCAGAATTCATTATGAAACCAATGATTTTTACAAAATATTTTTGGAAATGGAAGATTAAACAACTATATGAAAACAATTTCGAATAATTTTGTTAAAAGAGTTTGACCATTATTTAAAGCTATATAAATACATTGTTTTTGTATGTAAATTTTTTTGGTTAATAGAAAAAAAACATTTCGTGCAAAGAGTTTTATAAATTACAACCCTAAATTTTTCAGTAGATGTTTTATTTGTATATAGTATTTCCGTTTCACATAATATGAAAAAATGCATTTAATCTGAGAGAAAATTTGTTTCGTGGTAGGATCGCCGACTCAATTTTTGTTATGTTAGGTAGGTCCATAAAATTGTTTTCACATTTCGTGCAAAGAGTTTTATAAATTATAATCCAAGTATCAAACCATATTTTTATTAATATTAATACAAATTTAATGAAATTAAAAAAAACGAAACACAAATTTTAATATGGATCAATATGATATAAAACTTTAAAGGTTTTCTTAAAAAACATCAGTAACACGGTTGAGTAGAGCAGAGCAAAGCACGAGAAAACTTTTAAAGTGGCATATCAGAAAATCCATAATTTCCAAACTTGCCTACATAAAGATTTCATTTTAAGATTTTTATCTATAAAGATCTTGCAGTGGCCATAAACACAATTGCGGAAAGTACCAACAATTATGAAAAGTAGCGGGAACAACGGCGGTTACAATTCAGCTTAAATTGGTTATCATCATAATATGATGAGCGCCCCGCGCTTTACGTGCGTTTACTGTATACCAATCTATGGCGGACAAATATTCATGTTTTAACACAACGATCACATTCCAACAGGCTAAAAAACACATTCATCAAATAAAATGAACTGCACAACTCAGCCATTGCAGTCTGCCAGACTGTTTTATTTATCTTGCGATTTCCAATTAAATAATGTCAACTAAAAACATTAAAAATAAAAATCAAAAATTACATTGTGCTAATTGAACACCCGTGTGATTAGTTTCTGCATCTTTATGTGAGGTGTACCTGGAACCAAACTTAGCACTATCGCCAGTCCGGTCTTGGACGGATTTTTGCTCTTGGATGGAATCCTGGTCTTGGACCGAAGAATCCTGATCATCAATGAAGTCGGCACCGAACAGAAGGTCGCTAATTGCCGCAACAGCGTCTGGGTTTTTTACACCACTTGGCTAAAATAAAATAAACCACACATGCATTATTAATTTACCTAAAAATCAATTATAAACAATAAATATCTCGCACAATACACGTTTTTTTATTTATATTATCGTGTGCACTAATATTGGAGTCGCTCAATTTAATGTGGGATATAAAAACACGATTTTACAAACAGCATGGATTTAACCTTATAAACTACTTTTTATTATTTTTATAGAACGCGAAATAACCTTCAAACCAAACAATACCAAACTTACGAAAAACCCCCTAAAAAGTTTCTTAATTTAATATTTATCTTTCTGAGAGTCATTTTAATTACTTGGTTTTCAGTTTTATTTCGCGTCCGATTTAATGCAATTACTTCATGAGTTTTCCCATTATTTAAAAATTCTTCCAAATCTATAAAGTGGTTTTCTCCTGCAACAAGGTTTTCATTATTGTTTTTGTCATTTTCGTTAACCGCGGAAAAAATGGTCTCGTCATCCGCCGAATTGAAATCAGCCAAGCCTTTTCTTAAACCACTGGTAGAATCAGGTGTGCTTTCTCTTATTGGCGCTACGGTTATAGAATTAGCATTTGCTGATGGAATACTCGGTTTCTGTGGAGACACAGCACTCGTTGTAAGGTTAAGAGCTTGCATTATAGAAGCAACTTGTACCGCTTGACCTGAAAAACGTACATCAATGTTGTTTAAAAAACTAAAAACTGATAATATGTTGTGTTCTAAAGGTCAGAAATGATGGATCCTAGAATATATCGTGTGGTAAAAAAGGTTTTACTGCAGTTCCAGGGCTCTCATTTTCGTAGAAAAACATTATAAAAGCAAAGCCAATTTTTCATTAAATTTTTTGTATAAATTTCATTAAAGATTTCTTTTTTAAAATAGTTATAATTTGAAATTTTTTATTTATTTCAAATTTTTCATTTGCAAAAAATTTGCGGTAGTCGCTAATAGAGATCCTCCCCATTCTTTAGAAAAAAATGTTTATTATAAGTTGGTTTTAAATAGATGGTTGGACAGCAATTTTAAAAACCAAGTGTCCACATACCTGAAAAACAGAGTTCGAATTGATCCATTATTTGGCGACAGCTCATTTTTCTTTGGTCGATAGGCAGTAGTTCCGGCTTATCTCTGTGAACATCAGCAATGTGGGTGGTTACAGTTTCTACGCTGAAATTATCACCGAAGTCACAAGAGGGACACCGTACGCTTTTCCGCTCCAAATGACAATTAATAACGTGGCTGATTTTTCTAAAAATTAAAAAAAATATGCTTATAGAAAAATAAACCTAAAATTTACACAATCTGTTTTTTAATCGACAATTGTGTTTCTTTGTTCCAAAATTGTTTTAATATTTTTGAGTCACTGTTTGTAAAACTTCGTACAATTTTAGTTTGTAAAACTTCGTACAATTTTAGTTTGTAAAACTTCGTACAATTTTTTGAGTCACTGTTTGTAAAACTTCGTGTAAGTAAGTAATACAATGCAAAATGGTAGAGAGTAATAATATATTTTAAAAATAAATTAATAATAAATAATAAACGAAAAAATTTAAAAAATATGCTATTACTTGTAGTAATTTATTAGTAAATATTCAATTTAGGTAAAAGTAGACTAAAAGCAGTACAAAAATTTATTAAAGAATTAAAGAAACCAAAAATGAAATGTTGATAATCAGCACACATTTTTATCAAGATAATACGCGGCAAATGTTTATGTACGAAAAAATTAATAAAAAACTCGGAAAAAACTTTGAATTGCAAAAAAGCAGGCCACTCAGCAAATGAAGAAACTGCTTAGTGGATTTATCTGGAAAAAGTTTATAATAGTCGTTTAATACATGTTTAATTTTTGAACAAAAAGTCGAAAAATTATTAAAAATCTATTCAGTTTAGGCGTTTCAATAACTTTGTAAAATGTGTTTTTTTATATTTTTATGTTATCGAGACGAAATAGAGATTGTAAGATTTACGAATTTTACTATACCAACGATTGGATTTCCTTTTAAAACACACGAAGAAAAGCTCGGGGTTTTTTGAGTAATCACAAAAATTTTAGATTTTTAGTGGTTTAGCAAAAACACGTTGGACGTGTTCTAAACGTCCACTCTTAAAATTCGACATGCTTTAAAAATATAAAGGGAAGATTTCTTAAGAAAGACGTAATATCTGTTCTTTTTTGGTTATTTATTGCATAGTTTGTAAGAAATATTCTGTGCACTGGACAAATATGAACACGTTTTTCCACCAGAAAGAGTATCAATGATAATTTTTTTAATGTATGGATTTAAGTCTCAACTGTACAAAATTTTGTACAAAATAGTGTTTTACCCAAATTTTGATAAAAATTAAATCAGTCAAAAACCCTATCGAATGTTTGAAACGGAAACCAATTTTTTACTATTAGTTTATGAGTAAAACATTATGCAGGTTTTACGTACACATTTAAACTTGAAACCATAGTTTGATTTTTTCTTGTAAACTTACAGTTTAATGGAGTTCAAGTTTTCGTTTATCTGGTTACAAAGGTAACAAAATTTATGGTTATCCTCAGACAAATTCGGTTGAATCACTGGTTTTGACTGCTTTTTTGCGTTGTCTCTATCTTCTAAAAAATTGTTTGTTTTTACTGCCTTTTGTTCTTCAATTCACGTTAATTTTTAATGTTTTTTCTGTAACCTTAAACACCATGTATAACACTTTTTTAATTTCTACAGAAATTGTTTAATACAGCATTTATACAAAAACACAATAGTAAATCGGGTTTTAATGCAATACAAAATAAACTACTTTCCAACTGTAATTATAGTTTAAACACCAGTAAGAGATTGAAAAAAAGATTTTAAGACTAATTCCATCAGGGTGAAAATATCAGGGTGTTCTAGTAACCACTCTTTCTTCAAGAAAATATCATATGCAGAAAAACATGTGACGCAACTAAATAACAATTGATTACATAACCATTGACAACTTTTTTTTAATTTTCTTCGCTCGCGCGTTTATTCTCTATTTCTCCCTGACAGAGAGCGGTTATGCCCTTAATTTCTGCCTTGAAGACTTTAACTTTAGTGTTATTCTAAATTATAAAAATTATGACATAAGAATAAAAAAAAAAATAAACAGACTTTTTAAGGATTTTAAATACAGATGTCACCTTTTCCAAAGCACTTCTTCATCCAATCAGCTATTTCCTGTTGATACAAGTGAGTATTGTCCACCGGATTCAGTTGTTCTTGATTAGCATGGTCGTTTTTTATATGGACAACAACATCCCGCGGATAACAGTAAGAGCCGACGGAACAGTAGGGACAGGTGTAAAGTTTTGCCTGCAAATGACGAAGAGCCACATGGGCCCGTCTGGTGGATTTCGGCCTCTCATTACAAATTCTACATTTTCTCTTTGGGCTAAGAAATGTGTATATTGTTTCTGACAATTCTGAAGAACATTGAAGGGTTTGAGTCGCTTTTATGGCCTTTTCAGAAGTTATAACCACAGTTTCACAGTGGCTTTGAGCCAGTTGGTTTAGTTTTGTATAAGATGGTGACGTTTTGCTAGCACTGTCACGTTTTAAAGGTGGTTGAGTAGTGTCCAAGAATACAATTTTATTGGGTTCTAATGTGGGCGCATCTTCTTTATTACAGCCTAAAAATTCAAATTATAATTTTAATTGGAACATTTTTTTAATATTTTACTATTTGCTTTTTATTATATTTTACTATTTATATTATTTATTTTACTATTTATTTATTTATTTATTTATATTATTTATTATTATTATTTATTTTATATTATTTATTATTATTTATTTATATTATTTATATTATACTATTTGCTTTTTATTATATTTTACTATTTATATTATTTATTTTACTATTTTACTATTTGTTTTTTAAATATTTTACTGTTGTACATATAAAAATATTATTCTTAATATTACCTATGTAATGGTTTATACATAATTTCTGTCGGTAAAGTATTTCAATAAAAAGTTTCTTTTAAAAGAAAACTCACCCATTGTAAAATCAAGAAATCAATAAAGAAAAATAAATATTTAAAATTAAAAAAAAATTTGATATAACATTACCAGATTTTTGGGCATTATATTTCGTTGTTTTTTTGTCCGAAGAACTCTGGAATTGCCTTTTAGTGTTGTAATTATTATGGTATTTTAAAAGTTGCTCGCCTAAAACATAACAAAACCCAAAAATATCGGTTGTACACTGTAAATTACATGATACCAACATTATAGTAATACTAATTAAAAAAAAACGAAAGATTAATTTAATATTAATTTATTATATTAGAAAGAATATGCAAATAAAAAAAACTATTTGGTACTCTGCATTTCCAACAATGCAAATCAATTTTAGGCACAAAAAATAGTAAAACTGTTAGTTGTGAAAAAAACCAGGCCAGATTTCGTGTAATGACAGACTGCCTCAATAATAGTAGCGTTTATTTTTAGAGTCATGTGAATGCATACAAATACTTTATAAAGGATTTATCTTGAATGGTTATGTTACATAGATCGTGATCAATATATGTATTTTAAAAACACATGAGGCGTGTTTTACGCGCAGCTTATTCACACTGTGATATGAAATGAAATGCAAAAATACGGTTACGGATCAGGTGACAATGCTGCTTTGGAGCAATTGAAATTGTAAAAAACACAAATTGGAACGCGGAATTTTTAAATCCCGTTTGTCGCAAAATTAGTCAACATTCGGTATTTTGTTTTAAATTGAGTAAATTAACAAGGAATTGTTAAAATAAGGTATTTAGTTTTTATTTTGCTCAAAGTTTTAAAATGTTTTATTGTTAATAATCGATTTAATACTTGAATTCATAGAGGTCGAGTTAAATTATAATTTCCATTTAGATTTTGAAGGTTAATAATTTATTTAAAATTTTTTCATGATATTTATATGTCAATATATTTTTTTCTTTAAGAACAAAATATTAATGTAGTTCTATACATTTATTAGTTTTCTTACATAAACTCATTTTTGCAATCGTTTTTGGTCAGCATACTATAACCCCATGTTAATAGATATAAAAAAGTGTACACAATATATAAATATTTATACACTTTTTAATAAAGGTATCTATTAAACCAAAAAAATAAAAGGAGTCACATGAGAATCTTAATTTTAATTTTTATACATAACGTTATGTTTGTTTTATTCCTCTTGGTTTTTATTATGGTTTTTAAAGTTAAAAACTTACCGAAACATTCTTTCGCCTCCGCGATGATCAACGAAGAAAATTCGTTTAATTTCTCCTTGATATAGGTCGCGTGCGGTTCTACACAGTGAATTTGCATTAAATGGTCGATCAGTGTTTTCTTTGAAGTAGTACTTGAGAACTCGCACAGCGAACATTGGTACAGCGGGAGTCCCAAGTGAACGTTATTGGCATGCAAAAATGCTTTGGAATGGGTGGTTTCAAACCCGCATTTCTTGCAGTGCAAGTTGATCGGCAAATTCTCAGCTTTTCTAGATTTTGCAGCTTTTGCATTCATATAGCCTTTGTAATCTGAATTCTTGATTCTGATCGTTCGACAATTGGTTCCTTAATAAAATTATATAATAAAACACGGGATTTAAAATTGATTAATTTCGTCAGGAAGCTATTAGTAGTAAAAGCCAAATTATTCTTTGATCTACTGCAAACTATTTTCTGTTTTTTTTTTCGATACTGAGAAAATTGTGACAAAAAATTTTTGTTTGAGCTCTTATATTTTTTGAACGCGCCGCGATCAATATGTAAATATCTCGCGTTAAGGTCCTTGAACTTTTGGCTACCTCCTGAAAAAAATTTTTTTAAATTTTGGGGGGTTAACCCCAACACCCCCAAATTTAGGGGCAATTTTTTCAGCCAAATTTCTAACTTTTTACCATATAGGTCCTTACGTCTAAATATTTTTGTGCAAATTGCACATGTTTCCCTGAGCTCAAAAATATATTATTTATTAGGGGTAACCTACCTGGGTCGGGTACCCCGAGAGATTAAATTGGGGCAATTTTACGATTTTTGCTAAAATTCTTTGTATGAGGGGTAGCAAGTGCACTTTTTGGCATAATGCTCAAAAACGATTTAAGTCAGGTTTGCGACCCGGCGGGGGGTTATGCGGAATTTTATGCTCTATATTTTGGTGATGGGCAAAAAAAATTTTTATGCCCTAAAGCACTGCAATGGATGACCCCTAAAAATTTAATTTTTGACACAGCCCCTCCACATAGGCGAGTAATATATCATTTTAAAGCTCTCGGCGTGTTGATTTAAAAAATAGAAAAAAATGCTCTAAATGGTTGGGTAACTAAAATACAGACCTCTTTGTACCACCAGAAATAGTAAGGGGTGATTTTTTTGTTTTTATTATTTATAAACCGTGTTTATATTCCTTTGAAAGCTCTATGCGTGATGATTGCAAAAATATTAATTTTAGGTTAAAATTTTTTATGGTTACCCGGTCACATACTTCCGAATACCCCCGAATTTGATTTTTGGGGGGTTAGCCCCAAAACCCCCAAATTTAGCGGCAATTTTTTCAGCCAAATTTCTAATTTTATCATATAGGTCCTTACGTCTAAATTTTTTTGTGCAGACTGCCCATACTTCCCTGAACTCAAAAATATATCATTTGTTAGGGGTAACCTACCTGGGTCGGCTTTCGGGTACCCCGAGTGATTAAAGGGGGTCAATTTTACGATTTTTGCTAAAATTCTTTGTATGAGGGGTAGCAAGTGCACTTTTTGGCATAATGCTCAAAAACGGTTTGAGCCACAGGTTTGAGACCCGGGGGGTTATGCGGAATTTCATGCTCTATATTTGGGTGACAGTCAAAAAAATTTTATGCCCTAAGGCACTGCAATAGGTGACCCCTAAAAATTTAACTTTTGACACAGTCCCTCTACATAGGCAAGTAATATATCATTTTAAAGCTCTCGGCGTGTTGATTTAAAAAATATAAAAAAATTTGCTCTAAATAGTTGGGTAACTAAAATACAGACCCTTTTGTACCCCCAAAAATAGCAAGGGGTGATTTTTTTGATTTTATTTCTTATAAGCCATGTTTATATTCGTTTGAAAGCTCTATGCGTGATAATTGCAAAAATAATAATTTTAGGTTAAAAGTTTTTATGGTTACCCGGTTACATACTTCCAAATACCCCCGAATTAGAAAAATGGTAATTTTGTCATTTTTTTTCATTTTAAGTGACGTGATTATACTCATATGAAAGCTCTCAACGCACTGATTTCAAAAATATATAGTTTATTAATTTTTGTTCAGTGGTTACCCACTTTTGCACCCATCAATGTACCCTCTAAAATTTTCAAGAGGTGATTTTATTATAATACCGTCATGTTTGTACTCATATCAAAGCTCTCGACACGCTGATGACAAAAATTATTTTTAACTCGATTCACCAATGGTTACCAGTTTTACAACCCATAATGTACCCCCAAAAATTTTGAGGCGGTCATTTCTATATATTTTATTAAATACCGTCCTGTTTATACTCATACTAAAGCTTTCGACACGCTGGTCTCAAAAATATGCATTTCAACTCAATTCACCCAATGGTTACCATTTTTACAACCACTACTGTACCCCAAAAAAATTTAGGGGGTCATTTTTATATATTTATTGTAATACTGTCTTGTTTTTACTCATATTAGAGCTCTCGACACGCTGGTTTCAAAAATATGAATTTCAACTTAATTCACCCAATGGTTACCATTTTTACTAATTTTGGGGGTACAAAGGGGTTTGTATTTTGGTTACCCGACCATTTAGAGCAAATTATTTTATAATTTTTAAATCAGCACGCCGAGATCTTTAAAATGATATATTACTCGCCTATGTAGAAGAGATGTGTCCAAAAGTTAAATTTTTAGGGGTCACCCATTGCAGTGCCTTCGAGCATAATTTTTTTTGACTTGCACCAAAATATAAAACATAAAATTTCGCATAAATTCCCCGGGTCTCAAACCTGTGGGGTCAAACAGTTTTCGACCATTATGCCAAAAAGTGCACTTGCTACCCACATACAAAGAATTTTAGCAAAAATCGTAAAATTGACCCCCTTTTACTTCTCGGGGTACCCGACCCAGGTGGGTTACGCCTAACAAATTATTTATTTTTGAGTATAGGAAAGTATGGGCACTCTGCACAAAAATTTTCAGACGTAAATACTGATATAATAAAAAATTAGAAATTTAGCTGAAAAAATTGCCCCTAAATTTGGGGGGTTTTGGGACTAACCCCCCAAAATTTTTGAAAAATTTTTTATTCAGGATGTAGCCAAAAGTTCAAAAACCTTAACTCGAGATATTTGCATATTGATCGCGGCGCATTCAAAAGTTATAAGAGCTCAAACGAAAATTTTTTTTGTCAAAATGTTCATAGTAGGTATCCCTAAAAAAAAACAGGTATTAAACCCTAATAAATCAGAAAGGGTTAAATAAATAAAACCAAAAAAAATTGAAAAATTGGTTTGTTTGCGATGTATTTTATTTTTGAATTATACAAAATTAAAACTCGAAAATGAATCGCATAATAATTTATGTATTTCCAATTTTAAATTTTTTTTTAATTTGAGATAATTTGAGAAAAAAAACATGGTTTTTGCACCAAATAACAAAAAAGCATGATGAAATTATAAATAAGCAAATATCAAAACAAATTCCTGATCGAATCACAAGAATCTGTTAATTAAAGAATAAGCTATAGGGTAGTGCATTTAATTTCGGCACTTTTTCGTTTTTCCAATGTAACTTTTCACTGTATGGCCCGATTTTCATGTTTGATAGCTCATTTTAAAGCTTTTACGATACTGCGTTGCGTCATAAAAGTTTCAATGTACAAAAGTTGCTTTTTAAATAATTAAGTCAGTTTTTAAAAGAATGAAAAATTGCCGAAATTAAATATATGCGTTTAATTTCGGCACTTTATAAACAATCGATTGTTTCTCAGTCAAAAAATCATCATTTTCAAAAATTTGAAAGCCTATCATTATCTCCAGACAGTTTTCTTTAATTTAAGCTTCTATTTGTTGTTCAACGTGTAACTGGCAAAAAGTTACAGCTAAAATGCCAACTGGTATCAAAATGAACAATCATCGTCAGCCTTCAAACCAATCAGACAATAGCACCTAAAACCAGGAAAACTTTCACCAACCTCAATAAAGCCAATTGGACCAACTACAAAAACAAAATAGAAACTAAATTACTTAATATCCCAGCCCCCACAGAAGTCAAAAAAGATGAAAAAACGTTTAGAAATATATTAACCAAAGCTTCCTCACACAACATACCAGCCGGTCGTCACAACAATTTTCAAGCCAACCTTACTCCAGAAACCATAAAACTTATCAATGAAAGAGACAATCTACGCAAAACTAACCCACTTTCACACCAAATACAAGAGCTCAAAAAATCCACATCCAAATCCGCACCAACGCTGCCAAAAAATGCATTCATATCTGGACACTTTCAGCCATAAAACCAACTCCTCTAAACTTTGGAAAACCATAAAATCACTGGATAACAAACAGCCACCCATCCCAAATTGCGCAATAAACTTCAACGGAAACTTAATCAACGACCCTCAATTACTAGCAAACAACTTCAACAAACAATTTACTCCAAACAAACCTTTCAAAACACCTAAGGAAAATCGAAAATTAATCAGAAGCATTAAAAAAATCAAACAAGAACCTAAAACTATCACAACCATAGAAGTAGAAAATGCCATAAAATCATCTAACAACTCCAAAGCTTTTGTTCCTGACAACCTAACCATTTTCCACCTTAAAAACCTTGGTCCTCTTGGCATTCAATATCTAACTGATCTGTTCAACTTATCACTAAAAACAAATAGCATACCTACAATCTGGAAAACTGCAATCATAATACCACTTGGCAAACCCAGAAAGGATCTCCTCATCTCTACTTCTTACAGACCAATCTCACTTCTCTGCCCAGCAATAAAAGTTTTTGAAAAAATAATCCAACCGATCCTTCTCCAACATCTAAAACACCATCCAGATCAGCACGGTTTCAAACCCAAACACTCAACAGCTACTGCTCTCCTTCAACTTACCAACGAAATAGCAACCGGTTTCAACCAAAAAGCTCCACCCAAACGAACAATAGTAGCAGCCTTGGACCTTACCAAGGCCTTTGACACCATCAGCATAGAAATTTTAATCAACAAGATAGCAAACAGCACACTCCCAGCCTATCTAATCAGATGGCTAAGTGTTATCTCAGAGGCAGAATCAACCAAACTTCATTCAGAGACTCAATCTCTAAACCCATGATAGTACAAACAGGCGTGCCTCAGGGCTCAGTCATTTCACCAACCCTCTTCAGCTTCTACATATCGGACATACTTCCCCCACCTGCCGGCGTCAAACTCGTCTCCTATGCTGACGACACCACAGTCTACTCCACTGGAAACAACATAGCCAATATGGAAACAAATTTCACCAATTATCTCAATACTCTAAATCAATACCTGAATCACAACCACCTCAAACTATCAACAGAAAAATCAACAGTTACACTTTTCTCTCCATCTTCACAAGAATACAACTACCACCCAAACGTGATCATACAAAACCAACTTTTACCGCTCAACAAAAACCCCAAAATCCTAGGTTGTCACTTTTGATCCAAAACTAACCTTCAACAACCACATTACCACCATCAACAACAGGGCATCTAGACGCAATAGCATCCTCAAAGCCCTAGCTGGGACCAGCTGGGGACAACAAAAAGAAACAATAGTAGCCTCATACAAAGCTATAGGGCGACCTATCCTCAACTACAGAACACCAATATGGTCACCAAACCTTTCAAAATCCCATTACCAGAAACTTCAATCAACACAAAACTCAGCCCTCAGGATAGCAAGGTGTACTACTAATTGAAAACCACACATCTCTTCTTGCAACACAATTTCTCGCCAAGACTATGCAACAGACTCACCCATCCAACAAAATCACAGCAAACAAATCTAGACCAAGAGAAATGAAACACACCCTCCAATCAAAATATGGCCCCATAGCAGAAAGTTTCTTCAACCCAAATCTCACCGAAAAAACCATCCGGACTAACATTCACACCTATTTTGTAAAAGAATCTCTATCTCAACTCCAACCCAATCCTCTACTAAAAAGCAAACCCCATGAAATACACAAAAGCGAACAACACCTTCCAAGAAAACTAAGAGCACTCCTGTCACAACTAAGATCCAGATTTTGTCATCATCTAAATTCATACAAATCAAGAATAAACCCACTAATCAAAAATGAATGCCCAAAATGCCACCAGAAACCGCATGATGTCCACCACCTTTTCAACTGCACCAAAAATCCTACCACATTAAAAGTAGAAGACCTATGGTTTCAACCCGCAAAGGCAGCAGCATTCCTGGAGGAAATTACCTGAAAATTCTGGCTATGCTAACTAACTATCAAAATGAGCAAAATTTGGGAAAAAAAGTGCATTTAATTTCGACACTTTTTAAAAGAACCCCCTTAATCGAGTTTAAGTGAAGTGCTATGACCCCTACACATTTCAACGTTGTCTTTTAGCTATTTACAACTACAATTTAAACCCGACCACTTAATTCAACCCGTTTTTACCTACAACAATATGTGTGCCGAAATTACACTATATTATTTTATAACGATTGCTCACCACAGACGCAACGTAGAACCACGGGGACTAAAAATTCGAAAAATACACTAAATTTTACCAAAACAGTTTAATTTTTAAACCAATTTATTGCGTAATCATGAAATGCCCATGTTCTAAAAACGAGTAGCAATTTTATTTTTTGTAAATTACACAATTTCACATGAAAATATCATAACATAACAAATAATAAGCTGACGACAGTCATCTACATATACATAGCTCTCATTTGAGCTATCAAACGTCGTATTCCGTCCAGGATTACCAAAGATATAGTCCAAAATCAAAAATGCCCAATTGGGAAAAGTGCCGAAATTAAATGCACTACCCTATACAACTTATTTGCTAATAGTAAACTAAGAACTTAAACTTTAAATGTGAAACAAACAGCACCCATGAGATTTTAATTATTAGCTTGATTTGAATTTTTTCGGATTATTGATCCAAATCTTACTGCTCGTTTATATATATATATATATATATTATCGCGCAACGGTTTTTGTGCACTTAAATTTTTTTGACGCATTAAATAAGTAATTAATTAATTAATTTGTTTAAAATAAACTTACCAAAACATTTTTTCAGCATTGCATTGATTTGATCCTCATACAAAGGCCTTTTATCCACACACCTCTCATAGCTTTTATGGTTGTGTTTAATATGTTGGTGCACGTTACCGCTGCAGTGTGGAATTAAGTGTCAACACAAACCCAGATTAAAATATATTATTAACAATTTGGAACTTTATGTCTTACTAACTATGACACAAATTTTATAATAGTGGTTGGTAGAAAAAAACTAGCTGTTTTATTATGCTGCAAAAAAATGTTTGAATTTAATATTTTTTTTTGTATTGTAATTAAATTTGCTGGTTCCTGTAACTGTTTTCTAGTCCATCGAATCCATTTTTATAAGAAAACAACAAAGATTTAGTGTCTAAAATAAACTTTATACTGGTACCCATTTTTTAAAAATTCATTTAAAACTAATTATTTAAGTAATCATCTTCATCTTGGCTGAAGTATGCTTAGTTGAAAAAATAAGTATAAGTATTAGAATATTAAAAACGTTTTTTAACATAAATAAACAAATAAACTTATTGTCCTATGTAAATACATAGACAGGAAAGATACAAAAGCTAGTAAACAGCTAGCCAGCTAAAGCTAATGTCTTCTAGGCTGAAATTAAGGGCGTAACCGCTCTTCACCAGAAAGAAATAAACAATAAACCCGCGAGCGAAAAAAATTTTTAAAAAAGTTTTCAGCGTTTATGTAACCATTTACTATTTAGTTGCGTGGTGTGTTTTTCTGCACGTGATATTTTCTCAAAGAACGAGTGGTTACTTTACCACTCATCTATTTTCACCCTAATAGAATTTATCTTTAGTAAGCTTTTTTGATATCTTGCATTGGACTTATAGATATATGCTGTGAAATATATCAACAAAAAAGTAAAAAATTCACATTGATAGCTTACTACTAAAGATGGATTCTATCAGGGTGAAAATAGCTGGGTGGTAAAGTGAACACTTGTTCTTTGAAAAAATATCACGAGGACAGAACAACCTGACGCAACTTAATAATAATTGGTTGCATCATTTCTGATAACTTTTTTTAAATATTTTTATTCTCGCACGCTTATTCTTTGTTTCTTTCTGACGGCGAGCGGTTACGTCCTTAATTTCAACCAGAAGGAGTTTAACTTTAGTTTCAAAACATATGAAAAGAATAAATAATTTAAATTAAACTAAACACAACGATGGACTATTTATTCAGAAAATTTTTTCCGATTACGTTTTTTTTTGAAATTATTGTTTTGATTAATAAATCGCAAAAGAAAAAACGAAAAATGTAGCATTAATTTAAACTAATTTTTGTAATAATAAGGTGATTTTTGTTAACATTTAAGCAGTTAAATGATCAAAAATTTTTATCTTGTCCTATTCTAGATAAGTATTCGTGACAGAAGACATAAAAATTAAAATAATAATAATGAAAAAATAGTAATAATAATAATAATAATAAAAAGAGGAAAACATTTTCTTGATGTATTGTTAGTGTAGGCCGTTTTTTTCATTTGCCTCGTCCGCAACTAGTGGTAAAAATACTTAAGATATCCCTAGTATAGACAAAAAGTTTGTTTCATTTTAAAGCATAAAAATGTGATAAAAATTTCATTTATCAAATTTAAAAATAAACGTGTTAAAATAAAGCTAAAACTGCACCCATCTACGTTTATAATAAGTATATTATTTATTGAAAATAATTCACAGAAAAACCCGCTTAATTAGAAAATACTTAAAAATACTTTTTTGTCATTTTTAAACTTAAATTTATCAAATATTAAATGTATTCTATTTAGAAAAAGAGGTTTTGAGCACTGGGATTATATTTGGATAAAAATTACCATCAAAATCGGAGTTCAAAATTTGACTCTACTTTTGATTCGGACCTTTAAATCTGATAAGTTTTTATCAAAAACACGTTTAAACAATCTGAGCTAAGTAAATTGTTTTCTTTTTTTTGGTAACGGGTTTTTGCTGACACCACCTGTGATAATTATTGCCGTATTCACAAAACGGACACGTGTACACCATTAGGTCAAGATGATGCTGCAAAACGTGCTGAGCCTTGGCGCTTTGTCTGTCCAAAAGTATATCCGAGCACATGGCACACTTAGTGCATCGACTTTTAAAAAATATAGGCTGCAGGTTATCCAGTAGATGCTCATTTTTTCTTGATTCTTTTAATAGATTATTTATATCATCAGCAGTTGTATAGAGATCCAGTGAGGTTTGTTTAAAAGTAGATTTTGATTCCACGCTACGCGTTGAACTTGGAATACCCAAATCAATATTGTTGAAATCAAATAATGGTCTCTTATTCAAGTTCCCAAAACAGCGTTCAACCATGTCATCAATGCGATCTTTATATTTCCAATTCTGATCAATAGGCACCAATTCTTTGTTTTCTGGGTGCTTTGATTTAAAATGCCCATAAAGATTGCACTTGTGAAAGAAGCTTACAATTTCGCAGAGTGGACATTTATAAATAGGAAATTTTAAGTGTGCCACATTAACGTGCATTCGTTTGTATGCAAATTTTACTTGTTTTCCACATAATTTACACTGTTCACTGTCAAGAATCTGTTTTTCCGGTTCCCTAATTGAAAATTCACGCGGTTGAACGACAGCATAATCTGCCTCTAAATTTACTGGAATTGCTGGTTGTACTTCATGCTTTTCTGTTTGGTTTTGTTTTAAAGATTGTTTTGGTTTGTTTAAACCCAGTTGTGAAGAAGAATTTAAACCATCAATTTTCAAGGTATCTAACTGTTTATTGATCTCTTCCTCATTTTCCATATTGGATAAAAAGGTATCACTTTCTTTTGGTGTTTCATTACATGCAAACTTTTGGAAGTGTTGATCCGGTTTTTTTATTTTGGGAATAATGGAATCTTTATTATCATCTAAAGACTTTTTCTTCACAGAAAAATTCTTTTTCAGTGACTTTACAGGTGAAGGTCGATTTCGCTGTTGCGGTCGATGTTGAGATTGATTTTGCTTTGTTGTCTCGACGACAGTTTTCTGTTCAGAATGTTTTGAATTTGGTTCAGCTTTTTTGTTGGGCTTTGCTGTAAATATATTAGGATTATGTGACACATTGTGTCCCTTCGATGAAAACTCAAAGTACAAGCGTAAATAAAAGGCGACTAATTAGTTTTTCCATTTCCTTGTTCGCCCTATTGTGTAATGGATAGCATGCCAGAGTCGACTTTGGATGTTACAGGTTTAATTCCTGTATTAGCCAAATTTTTCAATAATTTTGGCTGTCTAAATTTTTGTGCGCCTGGTTATTTTGGCTTCTACTTTGGGTCGTCATAAATACATACGGATTAAACGCATCTCAAAAATAATTTAGTTTTTAATTTAATAATCTATGTAGTAGGAAATAGTAAAACGTACAATAAAAAAAACGTGCAAACAACATCATAATCCATCCAAGCTCATAATATTTCTTTATATTTAAATAAAGTAAAATAGTATTGGCCTATCTTATATCGTAAAATCGTTTGTAATTTTTTTACAAGTGGTAGATATTTGCAAACCCGAACCTGACGCAACCTGGCTTAATATGGGGAAACTTTTATTGCTAAAACTACACTTAAAATAGGACACAAGTAATTTTATTTTGAAGCATATAATTCTTTATTTTGAAAAATATTTTAACTTAAAATCCACAATAAAGCCATTAAAACTCTTCAATTAGGGTAAAAAATAAAACAAGGGTTTTGCAACAAACTTACTGGGCCGTTATTTTAAACTTTATTTATTAAAATTACCATTAAAATATATTATTTTTATAAAATATAAACAAAAATAAAAAATATAAATATTTTTATAAATACCTGATTTTTATAATGCTAAAATGTTTTTTAAGAAATCTTTTTTAATTGAAGAAGTTTTATCCATAACTGAATTTACACCACGAAATGATCGGACGGAATAATGTTTCACAAAAAAAATAAAATTATGGATTCCACCGTTGAGTGATAAGTATAATAAGAAATTAATAGAGTTGGAGGAGTATGTATTTAGTATTAAATGTAAGGAATTCTTAGAGCTCAGTGCCAATTTTTCGACAGCTATTTTTGCATTCAAAATTTTACATGATAATAAAATTTAAGTTTTTTTTTCCGAAGATTTGTATTTCTTAAAAAACGTACGAAGATCAATATTGTACTAAAATTCTTAAAAAACTTCATATGACGTTAATAAAAAGCAACACAAATATGGACAACAGGATTGGTACTCATAAAAGTAATTTTTGGAATAGTCGAATTTTATTTTCTAAATTTTTTAAAAATAAAACAAATTTGGTAAAAATTAATGAAGGAATCTATCAGAAAATGTTTTTACGAGTATGTTGGTATTTTTATTGTTTTGTCTCTTTTAATTTTTACCTAAAAAACTTGTTTTTCTGCACCCATTTTTGACGGCGGCAGCGATCACGACAGTAACTTGGTTTTTTTTTTGATAAATAACAAATAAAAAACAGCAATCAAAATATTTTATTAATCACCAGGGGTCGCATTCTGAAGAAGCACTTATGTTTACCCAGATAAATCCATTTTCATGAAAATAAAAAATTAACATATATTGTAAATTAATAAGACTGCCGCATATCAGAGTGAAAATGAATGCAATGAATTTTTTATATTTTTTTTCTGGTGCCACAAAACTACCCCGTGCAAAAAAATTAGTCAATGCGCGTTTTTTATTTTTTATTAAATTAATCCTACGGGAGAAAATAAAAATATTTATCCATCTCTTGAGTTGGATAATTTTTTTCCTTAAAACAAAAGAAAAAAATTATCCCGACTTTTACCTGAATAAAATTGAGTTTTCACTCGTATCCATAAGCAAGTTAACTCGGGATAACGAAGTTAACTCGGATAAAAAAAGTGAACTCCGGATAACTTTTAACAGCGCGTCAGAATGCGACCCCAGAACATTTTTATTTATCACGCACTCTGCATTTGAATTTAAAAAATATTTAGCTTATATAAAATCTGAACCGAAGTCCGTGCACACGAAGATAGACGAAGACGTGAGTGCTGACCCAGAGGTCGTCTACATACTTGAAAAACAGTTGATTTACATGTGACTAAATTGTCCACACTTTTGCGAATTACAAGGTTTTGACAATTGCGCCTTTTTGTGCTTAATAGGTGGACAACATATAGTCGCGGATAAACAAACACAAACTGCGTAAACTTTTTTTTGCATGAGGATCAAAGTTGATTCTATTAAGTACTGTCGGTTTTTGTGGTCATAGGCAAAGAATTTTTCTTTAGAGCTTTGCTTGGGTTGAATGGCGTTAACATGGTGTTTCTTAATGATTTATAGTTGAAACGGAGGTGTTAGCTTATTTATGCATTAAAAACTATTTTTAAACTTTTAATTTATAATCTCTATATTCTATTTAGGAATATAGAAACATCTATTAGCACAGCATTAATCCCGTTCTACACATTAGATTTAGGGTTTAAATGTTTATATTTAAAAGTTTTTATTAGTTTTAGTTTATAATCAAACTTTCATGCAAATTTTTCTTGGTCGTGTATAATCTTAAAAAAATACAAAAAATTTTAAAAAATCTAAACTACTTACCACCAAAACATACTTTGACCATTTCATATATGCGCGTTTTGGTGCTTTGGACGTTGTCGATTATTTTCGCGTTTTTTGTTTTAGGATGCTGTTAGCCACAAAGTGTCAACAAAGCCCACGTTTATTGAAAAAGTAGTAAACTGTAATCAGTTTATTCGATTGGAGCCTTGCTGAAATCTCGCTGCTTTTAGTTAAACAGTGGGAGAAAATAAATCGAGATCAACAAAAATGAAGTTATGGAAAGCCTGTTTGGTTTATAACTAAAACTAAATTTTAATAATATAATGTGTTTAAACTACTTTTTATGTCAATAATTTATTAAGGAACAAAATTAAATTTTTAATAGGGACAGGTTAAAAACAGCTTAGGTAAGTAAAAACTTTAGTTTACGGTTTAAATTCCTAATTTTAGGTATTCCAAAACTATGACCAAATTTTAAGTTTTATTTCACTTTCAAACAGAAAAAAAATCTTGGTTTTGGTCCATTATTAGTCAGTCACACATTAAAAAAAACACATTTATTTACTGAATTTAATTTTTGAGAAAAATATTCATACCATATTATTATGTCTATTTTTCATTCCATATTTTTCAAAAATTTAACAAATTTTAAAACCTATGCCTTCCAGTAACTAGGCCTTTTTTAACAAATTTATTATTATTAATGTCATTTTTTATTACTTACTGCAAATTTATAAAATTCTGTGATTTCAATTGTTTAATTGCGTATAAGAGCTCTTGTTGAGTAAAATGCCTCGTATATTAGGCGGGTGCACGTTAAAATATTTTCTTCTTGATGGCTTATAAATTTTTACCCTATAATGACAGTGCCTACCAGAAAATATTATCTCACGAAATTTTCGGGATTAAAATTATATTGCTTATCTTAGTAACTTTCAGCATCAAAAATTTACGAAAGTTCTTTGTCTTAACCCATTTTTTCGTACAAAAACCACTGCAAATCTGCAAAAGGGATCAGTGCTTCTCAGTGTCAAATTCCGCGTTCAGTCGCCAGTAGGCGCCAAGTTTGAGCAGCGATGGCGCGGAATCCTTTTTGCGAATTTGCAGCGGAAAGAATCCCGAAATATTAATTTTGGCTGACTTTCTATATTTCTACATATACTTTATTTCATTTTTTATATTTTGTTTTTTTTGTGGTTTTTCTTTTTCTTTCTTGCTTTTTCTTTTTTTTTTTTTTTTTTTCTTTTTTTTTTTTTTTTTTTCTTTCTCTTCGTGCGGTTGTTGGGTGGTGGGTGTGCGTTGCGGGCTGGTCGCTCTTCTCTTGGTGGGGTGTGCCTTTGTGTCCCTTCCGTCTCGGCGCGTTAGCTTTCTTTCCCCTTTCCCTGTCCGCCTTGTGTTGGTGCCGCCGGTGCTTTGGTTCGTTTTCTGTTCGCTTTTTTTTTCTGTCTTTTTCCGCCTGTTTTTTCGCTTCTCTTCTTCATTAACACATGTAGAACTCTTTCAAAAATATTAAGGCTTTGTTAACACTTATAACCTTTTTTTCAATGTGCATCCGCATAAAATATCGATCGCGACAGGTTCCCCAACCGCAGAGGCTGCAGTTGAAGATTTCAAGTTTCAGGTGCGCGCAATTAGCGTGGCGTTGCATTTTGTACATATCGTTGCTCTGTAATTTTACGCGGCACAGATTGCACTTGTCGCCGAATTTCCCGCGCATATCAGTCTCCGATTTCAATTTAGATTGGGAGGCCTGAATTTGCCCCAGGGGTACGTCTTCGTCCGTGTCTGTCGTCGTGTCCCCAATGAAATCCGCAGAGTTCCCGTCGCCTGAATCCGTTTCAGTTTTGACAACGGAAGTCTCGGGAATGGTTGCGTCCGCGCTGCGGTCTTTTACATTTTCAAGATTAAAATTTTCTTCTGTCTTCATATCAGTGGATTCAGTTTTCTCTAATGTGACTCTACAAACTGTTTTATCAATGTCAACATTATTATTAGAATTATTGGCGTCTTTCGATTCGCTTTCCTTTCCTATAAAAAAATAATAATAATAATAACATTATTATCAAAGTAATAATGAGTTTAGACAGTCTTTTAAGTAATTCAAATACTTAAAAAATATTTAATTGTTATTCGTGGCTAGATTTTAAGGTGATATCTTAAGTCAGTTATTTATTATTACGTGAATATAAACTAATTATTCGTCAATTTT